>CP139502.1:58677355-58757355 GCA_021014915.2 Artemisia tridentata subsp. tridentata | reverse complement strand
TGCCTATATATATGTACTTTTCTACCAAAGGCTTACTTGAACACCGATACCCAAACTCGCCGAAACAGGCTATGAGAGAGATAAGATCACTAGTACATTCAGCGCAAATCGCGTAGACATTTTTTCAACCGTGCCGACGTCATGACGTCGTCACCATAAGTTGCCGACGACATGATGTCGACAGCCTTTTGTCGACAATGCTCCGTCGGAATTTAACTTCCCAAAAAAAAACCCCGACGGCAATGTGGGGCCCACACGTTTTTCCAGTCAAAGTTTTTTGTGTTTCGACAATATTGTCTCGACGACACGTCGTCAGGACCACATTAATAATTAACGATTGGGTAAGTAAGCTTAATTAACTTATAAATTAATACCGACGACATGACGTCGGTATTAATTTATAATACTCAACTGGGTTTTAATAATACCGACGTCATGACGTCGGTATTATTTATAAAGGTCAACGAAATTGTATATAATACCAACGTCATGACGTCGGTATTATTTATAACAGTCAACGAAATTATGTATAATACCGACGTCATGACGTCGGTATTATTTATAAAAGTCAATGAAATTGTAAATAATACCGACGATATGACGTCGGTATTATAAAACTATGGATTGATTTAGATATTAAATGCCGATGACATGTCGTCGACATTTAGTTATAGTGCAGCTGCACAGCTGCAATTTTTCAGATTTTTTTCGAAAAAAATTTCGGAAAAAATCTACCCAAACCTGCATATCCAAAACCAAAACCACTAAACACTTATAAACTTTAGAAAACGGCTATAAACTTTATAACGGCTAAAACGGTTATATATAACCACTAAACACTTATAAACTTTACAAAACGGCTACAAACTTTATAACACCCTCAAAATACATTATAAACTTTACAAAACGGGTGTTATAATCGCTAGACCTAGCTTCCATATCTACAAATGTTGCAATATCCGCAATGTTCAAGTCGCCAAAAGGTTAAACTATACAATAATAATATTCGGGTTGCCAAAATATAGTTTCAAAGATAAGCACAACACAAAATAACACATATACCTCTACCGCCCCTCGTCGTCATTCATATCATCGCTACGACGATCCTCATCATCACCACTCTTGCTGCCTGAGCCACTCCCGCTCCCGCCTGAGCCACTCTCGCTCCCGCCTGCGCCACTCCCTCCCGCGCCACACCCGCTGCTGCCTCCTACCTTACCTCGAGAACCAACCTGGCTAACAAACTCGTGCCATTGCGGGTTGCTCCGGACATAACCCATCAACAAATCGAGCTGCTCCTGAACTTTCTTAGCTTTCTTCTCAGCTGCATCACTTTTCTTCTCAGTTGCAACACTCTTCTTCTCAGCTTCATCAATCTTCTTTTGAGCTTCATCAAGCTTCTCGTCGATCTGGGGCCCAGTGTACACACCTAAAACGAAATAATCAAAATTTAAAAACGGTCATTTCAATACATAAGATGAGTCATGAGTAATCTATTAGTATTATCCCACTGTACATACCTGGAGGTGGAGGCGGGGTGTATGGTAACGGTGGCCTGCTCAAGCCGGGTACCACTCTACCCCTGCCGGCTATGTGACCCCGCTGCTTGCCCTTTATTACCCGGGCAAGTATCTCCTCCTCTTTGTACGACACCCCTGTAGGCGTATCCGATCCGAGATCCCTTAGCCTGACCATCTCTTCCTATGTAGTTGAAAAAAAATTAGAAATTAATATATTAGTTGGGTTAATTACTAGATTATGTTTCAATAAATCATTAAAGTGGGTGTTTGAAAAAAAAAAAAAAAAAGATACTTACAAATTGAACACGAGCCTCATCCTGCAACCATACACCATCCTTGCAGTGAGTGTCAAAAAAGCTCTGGACGAGGGACGGGTACTGGTGGTCCTCGCTGTTCTCAAACTGTATATACACATGCATATAGGATGAAACAAATTAAAATGACAAATCAAACACCATATATATTTTATTTAGTATAAATACTTTTAATTAATATTTAATTAAAATTAAATAATCTTATAAAAATAAAATGTGTCTTACATATTCGTGTCGAGAAGCGGCCAATGATCTGGAACCGTGGCAGCTGTAAACCTTGTTCTTCTTTCGGTTCTCTTTGTTCACAGCAGCTCGTTTCACGGTCTTCTCCGACATGTAGAACTTCACACGCTCCTCCCACACAGACTGCTCCATGTTCGGAGGAGGGTTTCTTCGTATCGCATCCACATTCGCAGCCCCACTCTCCCTGGTAAAGAAATCGCGCTTGAGGTCATATTTGTTGTCCGCGTATCGCTTAGCCAGATACGCATTAATGCCGGTCAGAATGTTATGCCAGTGAGATTCGCGCATGTGGCGCTCCAAATTAAACATACGCTGCAATCAAATATAGTTAAAATTAATATAAAGATATAAATAAATAAACAAATTTAAATAAATATACACATTCAAATAATTAAATATAGAGATATAAATAAATAAACAAATTTAAATAAATATGCAAATTTAAATAAATAAACACGATAACATAACAATATAAAAGGAAAATGAAATAACTGACCCCGAGCTGTGGAATGATGTGCGCCTTCTTCTCTGGTTCTATCTTGTACCAGGAGGCATAGTGCAACGGCAGCTGCCTAATCAGCTCACCGACGTAGTTACTGAACCACCCGGAGTGCTTGCCCACATGAATGTACGTCCCCTGATCATTAGTCTCGAACTCAATCGACTGCAGGCCGCTAAGTTCCACGGCTTTCTTGAGGGCCACGTTCTTCGTGGCTTGGCGTCGCCGCGGCCTGCCGCCATCCCGACCTCCACTACCCTGCCTCCGCCCTCGCCCTACCTCCTCTTCGTGGTCGTTGTGATCCTACAATTGGAGTGAGTGAAAACGTCATAAAGTAACATGTAACCAAATTCAAATGATCAAGTTTAAGTTTCTTTGAAAATAATCTAGGAATTCTTACCACCACGGCACCCGCTCTCAATCTGACGGGGAGGGGAAGATGGGTCACCGGCACCGTCACCACCATGACTGCGCGCAACTGCTGCTGCCATCTGTAAAAGTACAAGTTGAATAACATATAGAAATTTAGGAACAAATTAACATAAGCATGCACATATTCAAATACATATACATTCAAAATAAATATACACATTTAAACAATCCGAAAGGTGTAACAACCGTGGTTTTGGCAGGTTAGTCAAACCAATAGTGTTGACTTGTTAAATTTTGTTTGGTGGTTTAGAGGTTTTCATGAGTTTATGTGTGGGTTTGGTATTCGATCGTTATGTGTTTGTTGTGGTGTTGGATTCGGGGAGGTTCATTTTGTATACTTTTTGTGTCGTGGAAATGAGTTTTACGGTTTTGTGATTCGGGGTTTTTGCGTAGTATATTTTGTTCAAGTTTTTGAGCGTTAGTAAGTTACGTGGTGTTCGGTTTTAAGGGTTATATTAATGATAAGTGTGAAATTCTATTTTTGGAAACTTTGAAAATGATAATTATTCAGGTTGTCGTAAAATGAAGGTTTATCGCGTAAGTTGTTAGATTTCGGTATATGCTTTTATAAAATAACAAAATACAAGGTTTTATGTGTAATATTAATATAAAATAAAAACAAAAAAATGTGTATGTATATACAAAAAAATCGGCCTAAAGGGTTTTATGGGGGAAAAAGGAAACAAATTTGAGTCTAAATATAATTCCTAATTAAAAGGGATATCTAGAATAATCGTAGGGTAGTATAAATACAAACCAAAACACCCTAAAAATGTTTTTTTTGGTTATATGGTCGAACCAAAGAGGGCAGAAAAGCAGAAGAAAATTAGGGTTTATTTTTTAAGCCTAAAAATCAAGATCAATGTATAATTTTCAATACTTGTATGTAATTAATTATTATAATTCATGTAACAAGGATATGATGGATTAGGTCTTTTCATCTTATAATATTTTTAGAAAAAGTTTTAGAATTTTCTTTGTTCATTTAGTATTTTTTATAAATTTAAATAGTTTAATAAGTAATTAAATAATAAATAATTAATAATAAATAGATAAAAAGTGTAAAAAAATATAATTTAAGTTTTTAAATAAGTTTTAAGTCATTTTACATTTTTAGGTTTTAAATTTCATAAATTTTGTTTTTGTCCCATTTTAGATTTTTCGTTGCGCGTTTTTTAGGTTAATTAATTCACGTTAAATTTTATTTTGCATATCTGTTATTTAGAATTGTTAAAAGCAAAATCAAAAGCAATCTAAATCATCAATCACTCTAATCCAAAGCTTTTCACAGTTTTCCATTCACACCTCGTTGGGAAACGATCCGGGTGATCACTTGCCTGGTTTCACACTACACACGAGTATTCGTTCTGAGACTGTTTATATTTATATATACGTTTTCAGACGGATCAGGGTTTATCATTACTTCTGTAAATTATTGATATAAAACATGTTGGGATCAATAATTAGTAATATAATAATGATTGGTGAAGAGATTTGGGCATAAAACATGTTAGTTAATGAGTTAGGGTTTTCACAAATTCATAGTACTGTAAAGATACGAAGATATTTAATAGATGGAAATGAGTTAATTGATGATTCTTGAGTCTAAATTGTAGTTCAGAGAACGTGCTTTCCAAAAAGTCCATCCACGAGCGATTTTGAGGTCTGGAAGTCAGTCTAATGATTTTTGCGAGTAAAGGTGTCAAAGCTGTTAAACCGGGACAGAATTAGTTTAAAAGTATTGAGGTCAAAAGTGGTTTTAAATGTGTAATTAGGGTTGGCCCTTCTGGAGAAATTGAGTTCTATATTCCCTTTGACTTTCACGTGAAGGGTATGCGTTAATAAGTTGTGAAAATATGTTTGTTAGGTCAAAACATTTTGGTGTGCGTTCAGATCCAAATTTGGATAGTTTTCATGTTTGATTTTTCAAAGAGGAATTGTGTGTGTTTTTAGTGCATGGCCTTCTGGGAGAAGCTTGTATGCTCATGAAGGAGCATGGTGAATTTTTGGTGTGAGTTTTAGAGCTTATTTTGTTGTGATTTCATGTGGGTAGAAGTACCCCAAAAATCTGCGTATTCTGAAAAAGTGTATGCAAGGGATTTAGTGGGTATAAGTGTTTGGTAGTGGTTAGTATGGAGTCTAGGTGACCCATGGTGGTTTACATGAACCTTATACATCCATCATATGTGTGTTACATGGACTATAGTTTTTAGCTTGGTTGCGTGTAATGTGATCTTATTTTGTTGTATAGATTTGTGATTGATAATTTGGAAGCTGCAAAGTTTGAGGTGAGTTTCATAGTCCCATTTTTAATTTGTTTTAACTTGGGATGGGAATGATGCCTGTGTTGAAATATTTTTGAGTTACTGTGATTATGTGGCGTAAATGCATGGACTTGTAAGTGTTATTATACGTGTATTGCATGTTATGAGATTATAGTGTGGTGATTCTGTGTGGTCCATTTGGAGGGTAGCTATGCTCCCATTATCCAATTGGAGAGTAGTAGCTCTACTCACTATTATTCTGTGTGGTCTGATCAGAGGGTATGGTTTACCCATTATTGTGAACTTGGATCGTGGGCGCGTTCCATCCCAATTGATGTTGGATATTTCTATTTGGATCGTGGGCACGTTCCGTCCCTTGTGTCCCTTAAGTGGTATGTTGGTTGAATGACTGAGATTGCATGCTATCTAGTATAATGACTAGTCTTACTGTCCTGCTATGTTTTATAATCACAGTGAACTAGTGGCCTGAGATATATTGTGTGTCTTAAACCTCTGAACCTCACCAACATTATGTTGACGTTTTAAGCATCATTTTCAGGTGAGCATTCTAAGGCTAAGTTAGAGGGAAGCGACTAGACGAGACTTAGTTGCATTTGAGAACGAGTTATCTTTATGTTTTGATTTGAATATGTTTGATTTTGATTGTGATACTTTAATGTCTTTCGACTAGTACTTTATGTTCTATTGAAGATACCTTTTGGAGATTTGTTTTGGTTATTTTCTTTTGGGGTATCGTTACGACACTTTGTGTTTGTACTTTGCTCTATTTATGTGCATGTACTAATTCTCTATTTAGACACCATGTGTTGTGATGATATCCATGAAGTTACACTCGCGTTTCCGCCTTGGCGAGGTGTGACAGATTGGTATCAGAGCCTTGGTTATAGAGAAGTAGGTGGTCGATATCTTCACAGCGGATGAGCAAGAGATTATTAATGAAATTAATCCCATCATTCAGTCTATCCGCAGGATTATGCATCAAAGCGGGTAATTTCTATAATTTGTTTTTAGTAATTCAGTTCGTTTACGAGTACTAACTATGTATGGGCACAAACTATTTTGTGAAGGTATAATGATGGCGATCCTTTGTCCGCTGATGATCAAACATATATTCTTGATAACGTCTTCAATCACCATCCAGATAAAGTTTATAAAACGGGTGTTGGAGTCAAACACATCATGCTAAACTTCAGTACTATATATGAACTAGAGGATAATTACATGGAAGCGGGATCTCCTGAGCTCGAATCCGGTTCTAAACCTGTATTTGAACGAATGAATCAGAAAGATGGAATAGATGCGTACAACTTCCTTAACTTGGTTAGAGGAGTATCTGAAGAGGAAGCTGATAATGAGTGTCTAGGTGGAAAACTTCAAGTACATGTACCCATTAATGACGAAACATCTGGTAAATGGGGTGCTGTAGAATTTGATGACCGGTTACGAGTAATCTCTTCTGCTTCAACATCTCAAGGTGATGGATCTGCACCAACAGAGTGCTCAAATTGTAATGCCAAAGATCTTAATATAATGTTGTGTTATTGTAATGATGAAAACTAATTCACATGTTTACATAATCAGAAAGATGGAATAGATGTGTATTAACCGATGGCCGAGAAGAAGATTTCTTGTACATTATTGATTAGTCCTAATGTTTATCAAGAAAAGGGAAGGTTAGTTGATGTTGTTGGTGAGTGTTTAGATGAAGAGTTGGAGTTATGGGTTCGATGTATAAGAGTTTCCGAGTTCTTGGTTTTCTTTTGACCTAGATCTGCATTAGTTAATGAAGATGTATTTCTAATGGGTTCTAATGTGATATTGTACGTACGTTATCAACTATGTTTAGTTATGCATATATATGTTATCAACCTGTATTTAAAGAATGGAGCGATATAATCATTTTATGTGTTCTAGATGTATGTTATGGTTAATAATCTCTTGCTCATCCGCTGTGAAGATATCGAGCCTTTGTCTCGTTGCGGTAAAAGGTCCTCCTTTGTCTCGTTGCGGTAAAAGGTCCTCCTTGATTGAGAAGATACAACAATCAATGCCCCCAACAACATCTCTATAAATAACTTTCATTTATAGGGATGAGTCTTTAAAATTCACCAACACAAGTATACCAATACAGGTTGATAACGTATATATGCATAACTAAACATAGTTAATAACGTACGTACAATATCACATTAGAACACATTAGAAAGACATCTTCATTAACTAATGCAGATCTAGGTCAAAAGAAAACCAAGAACTCGGAAACTCTTATACATCGAACCCATGACTCCAACTCTTCATCTAAACACTCACCAACAACATTAACCAACCTTCCCTTTTATTAAACAACAACAATAACACAAACAACAACAACAACAACAACAACAACAACACTACATATGAAGATTGTCCATGTCACCTAACAGCTCACGGAGTATTGCACCCGACTGACATACATAGTCGTGTTCGTCGGGATTCCTTGTCATTTCAAGTCTTGCCTCCAGCATCCTTACTCTTGTCTCTAGCACCTGTTTTTGTGATTCCAGCATGTTTATCCTAAGATCTTTGGCATTACAGTTTGAGCACTCTGTTGGTGCAGATCCAGAACCTTGAGATGTTGAAGCAGAAGAGATTACTCGTAACCGGTCATCAAATTCACTCTTCCACATAAAATATCCACATCCATGATCAATTTTATCTTGGCTGTTACATAAATAAGGAAATGTTATTATTGTTTGTATATTTACATAAATAAGAAATGTATGATTGTTCACCTTCGAAAGAGGACATGTATAATATTCCCATCCAAATGTATCTTTTTTATGTGATTTTCTTAGTTTTATATTTCCTGTTCCACAAGAACACATAAAAGGATTATATCGCTGCATCTCAGGTTTTGAAATTGGTGTGAAGATAAGAGGTCGTGAGGTTGAGTGGTTTTGAGGATAAGAGTGTATATAATGTGTTTGTGAGGATAGAGCAGATATTTTACACAAACATTTTGGTGAGAAATTTTGGCGCCAATATTTTGGTGGGAAGTTTTGGTGGGAAATTTTGGTGGGAAGTGTTTTGGCGGGAAGTGTTTGGTGGGAAGTTTTGGCGGGAAGTGTTTGATGGGAAGCATTGGGAATGTTTTGAGAGTGGTAAGATTCAGGTTTTTCTTCAACTTTTTTACTCCAATTTGAACCCTCTGGTTTATCAGATTCCACGGCACCCCAAGTTGATTTGCCACCAGTTCGATCAACATCCATTTCATCAATATTCAGATCTAAACCGTCTTCAAATACAGGTTTAGAACCGGATTCGAGCTCAGGAGATCACCACCTAGACACTCATTATCAGCTTCCTCTTCAGATACTCCTCTAACTAAGTTAAGGAAGTTGTACACATCTATTCCATCTTTCTGATTCATTCGTTTAACACCTCGTGTACAACCATATCATCTCGGCCAAGTTGATTTGCCACCAGTCCGATCAACATCCATATCATTACCCGAAGGTAAAGTGACTACTTATAAAAAGACCCCTGGCAAGAGTGTGTGCATGTTTATATGTTAATACTTAATAGTACATATAACATATGTATGCATGTGAGTGCTTTTGTGAAAGGTTGATAAAACCAGTAAAAGTGCATACAAGCATAGGACATACAATCATGCAACATACAATAAATCTATAGGCATTTATATTTCATTGTAATAAAGGGTGTGGCATAAGCAGGTGCAAATTTATACACGCGATCGCGTGAAGCCTGGAGGAAAACTAGCTATGGATCTCTATACATAAACGCATGAGTAAATGTGTACACTCAGAGAAAACACATCTCCAAGAAAACCTAGAAGCAAATAGCTAAGACTTGCTTCAAGTTAGGCCAAAATGCATGCGCATCGCCATACACTTTCAATTCACAATTAAACAATATGTGTATTCTCTTCTAGGATTCGCACATCTATACTCTGCCACAAATAACAAAAATCAATAATGCATATGAATCTAGAGATTCTCTTCAAATTCTACAACAGACATATAATATTGGTCTATTGGATAACATATTATAAATTGGTCTTGAATAAAACTTAGTTTAGTTGATAGCAGTGTTGCAAAAAAAGGTCTACAAGGCCGATTAATCGCCGATTAGGTGCTACAAGGCCACCGACCTTGCCGATTTATGTAACTGGGTCAAACAAATAGGTCAACCGTGGTCAACGGCGGTCAATGGTGGTCAAACTTGCCGGAAACCTATAAATCTTGCCGGAAGCACCCAAAACTCATTGTAAACTTATTTTTATCACTTAGAGTAACTGTTTAAGTCTATTACAAGTTTTTTTTTAGAAAATACCTTGCCGGAAATTCCTAAAACTCACCGAAAATACACAAAACTTTCCGGAAATAACTAAAATTTGACAGTAATGCCAATCCGATTAATCATCGATTAATCCCGCCTAGACCGATTACAAGCTACAAGGTGGTCGACCGCCCGACTACCGATTCGCGATTTTTGCAACCTTGGTTGATAGTGGTAACCAAAACTTTTCCATTTCAAGCTTGTTTAACTAAATAACTCCACTCTCATAGGGTATTAATTTTTTTTATAGTGGTTGATACACTTTTCCATTTGATGTTTAGATAGCAAAGTGGTTTAGTAAGTGATAAAAAGTCACAGGCATCATGAGTTATTCTTGTTTGAATCATGATAAAGAAGAAAGTAGTGACGAAGTATAAATGAAGCTTGAATGTGCAAATCATTTCCGATACAACATGTATGTGGATAGTTGATCCATTATAAATTATATTAATGTATTAATATGCAAAATAAAAACTATTGTAGTAATAGACAACCTTTGTACCCAAAAAAAAAAAAAAAAAAAAAAAAAAAATCCTTAAAATGCTTTTTTCTTGTTTATAACACACTCTAGAACAAGCAACTGATAGGGTATAAAATAATAGAAGTCCTTCATGCGTCAATGTGGATAATTATATATTGTTAGAAAATTCAAAAACATCATCAGTGACTATTAGAAATATGATTTTGTCTAACAAACATGGGCAATTTGGTCATTTTGAACTATAGAAAAAAACATCATACGCGTTTTTATAATGAGTAGTTTGAACTTTTTTACATCATAAAAGAAATATTAACATAATTTAACTCATAACCTGTAACTCATTTTATAAGTCTTGTACCATTGGACTAGAGATTGGTGTTTAGTATAATGTTTAAACTTACTAAATATTGCTTTAATTTCAATTAAGAAAAATGATTAGCATGCATAAATAATAAAACTAATTTCATTCTTAATCAATTTAAAGATTTATACTGGAGTATACTGAACAATTGTAACGGACGCTGAAGTTGATCAAAAGAAAAACAACATGGCAATTGCAATGTTATACCAAGCAATTCCAGAAAATATGGTTTTGCAAATTGCACGCCTTACTTCGGCAGAAGAAATTTGGGAAGCATTAAAGGTTCGACACGTGGGAATTGAAAGGGTTAAGGAAGCACGCGTTCAGACACTCGAGTCAGAGTTTGAATCTTTAAAAATGGGTGCAAATGAACCACTCGATGTCTATGCGGGAAAAATTAGTGAGATTGCTTCACAAGCGAGCAGTCTTGGACATACTTTGGATGAAAAGAGACAGGTTCGAAAACTTCTAGGGTCGGTGCCAGAAAAGTTTATTCAGATAGTAGCGGCGATTGAGCAATTTGCGGATTTGAACAAAATGACATTCCAAGAAGCCGTGGGGAGACTAAAGGCTTTCTAAGAACGCACAAAGAAGCAAACTAAGGAGGAAGACATGACTGGTAAACTTCTATTTACGAAGGAAGATGCTATGGAAAAGGGTAAACACCATAAATGTGAGCATTGCGGTTGTGGAAACTCAAACCAGAAAGACTTTGGACGTGGCCGAGGACGAGGTCGTGGGTCCGGGAGAAGTCAAGGCGATGGTCGACCACAACGGGACAAGAGCAACGTGAAGTGTTTTAAATGCAATGAACTTGGGCATTTTAGCAATGAATGTCCAAAATGGAAAAATGAAAAGGACGAGGCAAATCTGATTCAGTACGAGGATGACGAGCCAAGATTACTGTACACCAGTTACAAAGATGAAGACGAAGACCTCATTTAAACTATATTTAGTTTAAGGGGGAGTGTTGAAGATATAAACTAAATATAGTATATTATAAAGTTTAAGAGGGTATTATGTATATGTCTTAAAGTTAGGAAGTTATAACCGTATATTGAAACGGTATGTCGATAGGTTGTGTCGGTTCACATCTTATAAATAGGGCCAACCGAATAAACAGAAAACCTTGTAATCATATCTGCAATTTCATAATAAAGTTCATAGTGTTTATATTATAAAGATTGTGTTATTGCTTGTGAATTACCAACAGAAGTTTCAAACAAGCTCGAGATCGAAGAAGACAAGAGTTGCTAGCCGAAATGGAGAAAAGTAATAAAACGCGAAAACTAGATCATTTTCAAACACCGTCTTCCTCCTTTAATATCCGTGATTTCACCATCATCCAACCGAGTCAACATCAGCTACAACTGCCTTTATCTGACCACCACAAACCGGGGAATCAAGAACAAGACGACGAGGAAGACTTGAACCTCAAGTTATCTTTATAGCGTAATAAGTATCTAACCAAATATTGGACATTGATCCAACCCAACATATAAACATTGTGTTCTTGTGATTGCTTGGTTTGAATTTTTATTTTAGTGTTTTCATTAACATATACTGTAATTGATTTTCTAATATATATCTTTCACATGCTTGTAGCAGGAATCCATTAGGTGACAATCTTCAACTTCACATTTCACAATATTCAACAATAGTCTTTTCATCACCTAAGTCATACTTATATATGTGTCATTTTACAGCACACGCGTTAATTCATAGTCTCGGCTTGGATACAACAACAACAACAACAAACCCAATCCCGCCGGGGCAAGGATAGTCTCGGCTTGGATACCATGTCCATAATTTCATGAAGTTATGAACACACCTTTGGTATATCTAGACCTTTCACGAAATTAAACTATCAAACGTAAGCTAATTAGCCAATACGGAGTAAGAAAATAACTCTATGAAAACAATAACTTAAAACATATAACAAAATATAGCAGTTTTCGTTACGTAACAGTTCTATGCCTATATATATGTACTTTTCTACCTAAGGCTTACTTGAACAACGATAACAAAACTCGCCGAAACAGGCTATGAGAGAGATAAGATGTAGACAGTCATATCATTACCCGAAGGTAAAGTGACTACTTATAGAAAGACCCCTGGCAAGAGTGTGTGCATGTTTATATGTTAATACTTGATAGTACATATAACATATGTATGCATGTGAGTGCTTTTGTGAAAGGGTGATAAAACCAGTAAAAGTGCATACAAGCATAGAACAAACAATCATGCAACATACAATAAATCTATGGGCATATATAATTCATTGTAATAAAGGGTGTGGCATAAGCAGGTGCAAATTTATACACGCGATCGCGTGAAGCCTGGAGGAAAACTAGCTATGGATCTCTATACATAAACGCGTGAGTAAATGTGTACACTCAGAGAAAAGACATCTCCAAGAAAACCTAGAAGCAAATAGCTAAGACTTGCTTCAAATTAGGCCAAAATGCATGCGCATCGCCATACACTTTCAATTCACAATTAAACAATATGTGTATTCTCTTCTAGGATTCGCACATCTATACTCTGCCACAAATAACAAAAATCAATAATGCATATGAATCTGGAGATTCTCTTCAAATTCTATAACAGTCATATAATATTGGTCTATTGGATAACATATTATAAATTGGTCTTGAATAAAACTTAGTTTAGTTGATAGTGGTAACCAAAACTTTTCCATTTCAAGCTTGTTTAACTAAATAAATCCACTCTCATAGTGTATTAATTTTTTTTATAGTGGTTGATACACTTTTCCATTTGATGTTTAGATAGCAAAGTGGTTTAGTAAGTGATAAAAAGTCACAGGCATCATGAGTTATTCTTGTTTGAATCATGATAAAGAAGAAAGTAGTGATGAAGTATAAATGAATTTTGAAAGTGGCAGACCAATTGGGTTGGACTATAAGATGGGCCTTATAAAGGTCATGACTTTGCTCCTTTTTGGGGGTTCTTATATAGCAGGGGTGTTCATGGATCGGGTAATATCTGCAGTAACCGATACCCGAAACCGAACCGAACCGAAAATAACCGAACCTAATTGGTAAAAACCGAACCGAACATTTTAATCGGTTTATGGTTCGGTTATGGGTTTAGCATATTGACAACCGAACCGAACCGAAAACCGAATTATAATTAATATTTAATATTTTTTATATATTAATTAAAAAAATATAACTTGACTAACCCTAGGTCCTATGATGTTAGGGTATTTTGTGTTCAATAGATGTTAAAACTTGTCTAGGTATGTCGTTTTGCATATATTTTGGCATACCGTCATGGGGTCATGTGCTATGATTAGTTATTTCTTAGGAAAGTTTATGTATCTGGATGATGTATGTTCTATTCTCTAGGTTTAATCATTTGACATACATATCAATATGTGTATGCAAGACTGTTATGGTTCAATATTAGAGCAAATATAAATGTTGTTCAATATTCAAGTACAAAATTTCGGTTTTCGGTTTTGACCCATAACCGAACCGAACTTCGGTTCGGTTCTCGGTTCGGTTCGGTCACAAATATTTTCGGTTCGGTTCGGTTTTCGGTTATGACCCAAAAAAAAATTTTAACCGAACAACCCGAACCGAATAAACCAATTAACCGAGAACCGAACCGATGAACACCCCTATTATATAGTGGGCTTGTTTGGATCATTAAATTTCCCAATTTTGTTTTGTTTTTCTTTAAGTATTATTATTTGCAGTAGGGGTGGCAATTTCTGACCCGATATGAAACACGATCTGAATCCGACACGAAAATTAACAAGTTCGGGTTGAGTCTAAATTGATTTCGGGTCGGGTTTGGGTCGACCCATCTAACCCGTTTATTAAACAGGTCAGGTTCGGGTTGAAAATAAATTAAGCGGGTCGACCCGCCAACCCGTTAAATTTTTTTTTCTTAAATTAAAATTTTATTTATATTTTATTATACGGGTTAAATGGATTAAACGGGTCAACCCACAAACCCGTTTAACATGTTTAACTCGTGTAATGACCTAACTTTTGTATATAAAACAGGTTAAATGGGTCAACCCAAAACCCATTTAAATTATTCAACCCGTATAACCTATTTAACCCGCCAACCCAAGTGTATATACATGTTAAATGGGTTAGGTTCGGGTTATGTGTAAACAGGTTAGGGTTGACATAGTTGACCTGATGATTTAAATGGGTCAGGTTCGGGTTGAAGTTTTCTGACCCGCTAATCTGTCAACCCGAACCCGACCCAAATTGCCACCCCTAATTTGCAGCCATGTCTTAGAAGAGAAATGATATGCATGCCTAAAAACATGCCTAATGATATGCCTAAAAGTGTGTGGCAAAAGTTTATTAGTTGTAGCAGGCGGACCCACTTCTTCACAAACAAATAAACTCTTGCCGCATAGTTTTAGCCATATCATTAGATATTATTTTAGGCATGCTTAACATTTCTCGTCTTAGAAATTAGAGAAACACTTTGAGACAAAACTGTAAGGGTTAATGTCATCAAATAGCAACTCCCTTTGTTAGTGGTCCATGTTAGTAATTAAGCTTCTTTCTTATCCCCTTTGGTTATCATCACTTTTCAAATATATTATCATATAATATACTCACAATTTTATTTTGTTATGATACAGTCTGATTTTATACTACTACACAACGTAACTGAAAGACAATAATTACTTCCATTCACCTCTAACACGGTTGGCATATCAGTTTTTCAACACACCACTTTACCTTCATCTTTTAGTCGTAATGGTCACCACCTAACCAATTACATAAAGATAACTTACTTTATAAAAACATACCTCACAATATATACCTCACGGACACTTATAAATGATTAAAAAAAAAGGAGGGACCGTGCCCCATTTTCCTCGGTTTTCGTAAGGTGAAGTGCTTCACCGAAACACCCATCCCCCCCCCCCCCACCACTTTTTGTACCTCTATATGCATTGACGGAGCCTGAACGACTTTGTTAGAGGGGTCAAAATAATTTTATTTCACTTTGGAGGGGCTAAACTTTGAAATTTATTTCACTTTGGAGGGGCCAAACTTTGAAATTGTTATAATACAAATTTATTTCATAAACAAAATACACTAAAACTGTTGGCCCGTCCGGATCATCAGTGGCTCGAATCAAACATATCTATTGAACAAACTCACACACACAAACTTTCTTTATATTGAATCTGATTGAACTGATTAGGGTTAACAATTTGATTACAATGTTCGACCTATATATACTAAACGAACCATCGTGACTTTCCCCAAGAGTCACAACTTTCCATAAATAACTAACTATAACTACCATAACCGAAATTAACTATTGTTCGGTTATTAACTTTATTCTTGACACACTAGGACCCTAAACTTATAAACTTTACATACTCGACTCTAAATACACAAATAACTAATTACATAATGACCCTTATACTTTAAATTCACATGGATTAATGAATTAACTTCCAATACTCCCCCTTAATTTATTAATCCATGTCTTCAATATCTTCGTGTCTTCAAACTCGATCATCTTTATCTTTGAACTTTGGCTTGTTTCCACTTCTGTTGTCTTGATCTTTAACACGAACTATGTCTTGAACTTCCTCATTGATTTGACTTCTTTCTTCCTTTATTTGTTTCATTTCATAATCTTGAATCTCCAATAATCTATCTCTTATATCACGATTGTTAGCATTTAATTTATAAATGCAAAGTGATGGTCATTTGCAACATTGTAACTTGTGTGTTGTATGCATAAGTTTGTCTAGCAAAGTGGGCTTTTGGTAGTTAAATATGTAAGACTTTATGTATAAGTCTAGTCCAAAACAAAAGCCCACTCCAAGCCCATCAAAGCCCATTGAGGCGTCACATGTGTGGCATAAAAGACACACTCTCACCTCATTATCATTAGTTCTCATGTGTGTATCTTAAAGTGTACCAAAAGAGATAGCAAAAGGCGAGAGTGTGTGTTCTTAATGTTTGTGTTTGTTTTCTTTCTTTTAAGCTAATAAACCATCGGTAATCTTTGCATACGATCCACACTCTTCCTTATCTTGTTCTTGTTTGAGTACCATTCCATCTATAGTTAGTTTGTGTGATAAAGTAGGATTTCTAGTCATAACAAGTGGTATCAACACGCCAAACATCGAAATAGGATATAGTTTGTGTTCGGTGTGTGTTCAAAAGAACCCAAAGTTGCATTTTTTTTCTATAAAAACGCGAGCTTTTGTGTTTATCTTGGATTCGTACACAAATTTTCAAGTTAAAGGTTGTGTTTTTTATTGATTTTAAGAGTTGGTTAGTGAGCTTTGGTAGTTCTTTAGTCGAATCTTAGCTTCAAGATTCAACTTCTTGCGTTAAAAGTGACTTAATCGTGCAAAAGGCTGTGGAAACCGTAGAAGGGGGGTGAATACGTTTCCATTAAAAACTTAAAATCTTTTTGTATCAAACACCCGATTAAGTGTGACGCAATATGAAAAGTGTCAACTGTGGTCATATAACATCTAGAGATGAATATAGTAAGCTACGACACAAGCACAATCAAACCATGACACATACTTAATCAACATAACATAAGCAACTAGCCACACAAATATAAATGCAATGCAAATATAAATACAATGCAATAAAGAATGAAATGAAAGTAAAGAGATAAGTAAGAAGGCGCAAACCGGACACGGTGATTTATAGTGGTTCGGTCACGAAGCACCTCTTCGCCCAACTCCACTCCCCGAGTACCCAACTCGAGAGTTACTTCACTAATCAACAAACTCCCTTCAGGCGGAGAAAATCGTACACGTCGCTTAACTTATTTTCCGACACTAAGCTAGATGTCGAGTGCTAATCTTAGCTAGCACCAATCTACCACGATCTACCCGATCTACACCATACACGTCGCTTATCCTATTTCCGACACTAAGCTAGATGTCGAGTGCTAATCTTAGCTAGCACCAATCTACCACGATCTACCCGATCTACACCATACACGTCGCTTATCCTATTTCCGACACTAAGCTAGATGTCGAGTGCTAATCTTAGCTAGCACCAATCTACCACGATCTACCCGATCTACCCTTGATCCACATGATCAATCACACAAGCCCAATGGCTTCAAGAGATCTTCACTATCTCTTAAGATCACAATGATCTTGACTCACTCACTCACAAAAGAAAAATAATCTTGATGTATGCTATGATACAATCAAGAGTCTAACAAATGTTACAAGACCTAACAACTCTAACTCTTGTATCTTCTTGGATACCTTGAGTTCTTCTCTTGTAAATGAAGAGGAATGATAACACTTTGTATCTACTTGGATACTTTGTGTTCTTCTCTTGCTAATCAAGAGGGATGACAACACTTTGTATCTACTTGGATACTTTGTGTTCTTCTCTTGCTAATCAAGAGGGATGACAACACTTTGTATCTACTTGGATACTTTGTGTTCTTCTCTTGCTAATCAAGAGGAATGAAGAGGATCACTTGAGTGGATGATTGGATCACTCTTAAACAACCTAAGACTCTCCAAATGATCAAAGAAAGTCATCTAAGTGAGGAGGGATTAGACCAGAGAAAAAGGACTGGAAAAATCAAGTTGGAAGTGTGGAATGGTCCACTATTTATAGGCAAAGAAAAATCTAGCCGTTACGTACGGACGGCTCCGTTAAATTTAATGGAGCCGTCCCTATTTAAAGGTGCCGTGGACGCTCCTTCGTTTGTCTTTAGTGGGGAAGGTTTATTTGGGGAAGTTAGGAGCTGTTTTGGGGGGAAATTTGACTGTTGGGATTTTCAAACATATTTTTCAAAATAAAACATTTCTTTTTAATTCAAAAATAATTTGTGAAATATATTTTTGAAAAAAATGTTTTGTCACATTAAAAATGTGAAGTTTAGAAAAATAAAATCCTTTGATCATTTGTCAAGTAGTAGATTTGTTTGTCCATACCTTGAGTGATTTATGTCGGGATGGAAATCTACGACTTCGTTGAAGCATACTTAAGACGTCGGGAGGTGTTGATGTAAGTATGCATTGATGATTTGTGTTTACAAGTAACTTGCATATTTTACGTTATGTATTACAATTTACATGTTTGTCATTATTAAAACCGAAGAAACCGTTTAGTTTAAATATCTTAATATTTGCACTAACAATCTCCCCCTTTTTGATGATGACAAATATGTAAACCGTAACACACAGTAAAATGTAAAAGTTACCTGTTTACACTCTCTTCTCCCTCTTTTGTCGAAGCAAAAAGGTAGTTGCCTCGAGCTCTCTTTTGATTTCATTTCCTACTTTCCCTTATTGAACTACTTTCCTTTCTCCCCAGAAAAGGCGAGCTTGCATCATCCTAGTGAAGCCTTCTATCAACACTTGTGCAAACGACTCCATGCTATGTATTCAAATACTCCCGAGCTCCCCCTAGCTCAATGCTCCCCTATGGTGACTTAATCCCCTTGTTTATTTACCTTAGTATCTAGCGGATCCATGGATCAAATTCTTACAAAGGCTTTTCCTACATCAAGGGTTAGCTTCGTGCAACATAATATATAACAGTATAGGAGCAACATTATAGGGATAGAATACACATAGCAAGACATGCATGGGTTAAACTATGTTAACACGTAAGTGTCACAACCCGACCGAAAACCCAAGGTGTAATTGTTCACTCAATCACACTAATCAAGAACGAGATTCGTTCATTGACTGACACACTAAATGACTTCTTCCAAGTTGTCATTGGGAAGGAAAGTTCTAACAAACCTTTTGAACAACATAATCATCTACCTAAGATGATTGATGTTAAGTATAGTTTGTTGATAAGACATACCCTAAATGATTACTATTATGACAAGTCGTGTCATAAGTAGACTCGATAGAGGTTATACAACAAGGACAACTTGGGTTATGTGGTTGTAGGGGATAAATAATGGGATGACCCATTAGTGGTTGTGGTGATGGTGATTGTGATGAGGTTGATGTGTTGGTGCCAAGTCCAAAGAGGTTTGATGGTGATAGGGTTAGTGTGATAGCTAAAGGTTGTAATGGACTTGGTGTGGGAATCCTAAAGGTGGATGATGATGATGATGTGAATGGAGATGTTGGTTTTGCCCTTTGAGGAAAGGTGGGGAAGGCTGGTTTTAGGTTAATATATCGTTTGCACTGACAATGAGATGCATGATATATGTCAAAAGGGAAAAAGAAAAGGTGCATGTGATCCTAACAGGATTGTTGGTGGATATCTCTAACGGGGTTAAGGTAACGAAGTTCTAGGTTTCTAGGTTGGATGATCCTAGTTGTGTGTTAGAGATAATTTGGTGCATGAAAGGTTTTGTGTGATTGTGAGGGTTGGAGGTTGTTTAACTAACTATCACTTATCCAAAGTGAGGAGTAGTTGTAAGGTTTGAGTGTGATGATTGATGAGTTGAAGGTTGTAAGGTTTGAGTGTGATGATCTATGGGTTGAAGGTTCTTAGACTAGCTATCACTGTCAAGAGTGAAGTGTAGCTAAAAGGTTTGAATGTGAGATGCAAGATAAGCTTGCAATGGTGAGGCCTTATATAGGCAAGAGTTGTGGGATTCGAACTAAAGTTGGTGTTAGAGTCCTATGGTGTAGTGAGGGAATCCTAGGGTGTATGTGAGTTTGCAAAATTTTGCAGGTTTGAGGTTAGGGATGCAGGGATCTAAAGGAAACAGTGAAAATTCGTCAAACATGGGCACGGTACCACTAAATACCACACGGTACCATTAAATTTAACGGTACCGTGGCCTTTTTAATGGTACCGTGACCTGGAAGTCACGAATTTTCCTATACAGCCTAGTTCTGGGCAGCTAAAGGGAAGTTTCCTAGGGAATAAGAATCACATTTGTGTGTTCTTGAGAGTGTTTGGTGAAAGGCTATAGGAGTGTGTTTTCGCTCCCCCTTAATCTATGACCATCCGGACAAGAGGTAAAAGATAAAAAGGAAAACAAATGTTAACGAAAGCGATGAGCTTAGTAACGTTATGACAAGTGGTGGATAGCATGCAACAAACTTCACCTTTGAAGTCACGTAGCTCTTCTCAATCATTGTGAATATTCATCGAATATTCACATGATGAGGCATGTGATTACTTGGAGATATCCTAAGGGTTAAGAAGATAAAATCTTCAGGGTTGTGAGGTAGGTGATAAGGTTATAGGGTTATCTATGTTGATGAAGGAGGGTTATCTCAACGTATCCTAATGGTTCTTCGTTTGAAGTGTGTGGAAGATGTGTGGGATGCGGAAGCATTGGTAGTGTTTAGTACCATGCGGAAGTGTGAGGGAAAAGGCTAAGGAATCAGATGATAGATACAATCTATTCTGATAGGAGACGGTTTTAGGTTCAAGACTACATCGAGTGGGAAGCAAGATTTTTGACAAAGAAAATTCACATATGTTGTGATTTTTCTGGACTTTAGATTAAAAGAATTTATACCAAATAAATTCTTTTATGAATGAATCCAACGGGATTAGGTGAACATTGATCGAGAACGAGAGATGACATTTAATTGCATTTCGCAAATTAAATATACTTTAAATATTTCGGATGAAATATTTAAGTTGTCATTAGAATTTAAGAGGATTTTACGAATAAGTCTCGCTGATTTAGTGAGACTTTTCGATACGAGGAGAGAATTTATACCTAATAAATTCTTTGAACGGTACTGGATGAGAAGAGATGACTTTTATATTTCCTAGGAAATACATAGGTAGTCATTAGAGTGATGTGAAAAATGACTCAATATTTCCAGTGAAATATTTAAAGAGTCATGAGACGAGACACATGAGATGACTTCAATATTTCTAGTGAAATATTTAAATAGTCATAAGATTTATGGAATATGTTCCATCATTCCTAGACCTAGACGGAAATGGTAAGGGGATTCTCGGTTGAGAGGTTTGGTTGATTCATGGTTTTTGATGTGCTTCGCACGTGAGTGTTTCATGGGGTTTTGAAAGATGTAAAGCTAGGCCTATGGTGTTGATTTGCAGCAGGGTTTGGGATCTTAAGACGTGTATATTCACACGTGGATGAAAGGAACTACTACTCACTTAAATAGCAACTCGTGAGTCCTTTGTCACCCGAGGGTTGATGTTAGCTTTTAGCTTTGGGATGAGCGTTTTAACATATGTTGTTAAAAGGCTTGAGTATGATGTTTCAGATATGACATTTAACAATTGCGATCGCAAGTTAAACTTACTTGAATATTTCGGATGAAATATTTAAGTTGTCAACCTTACTCCGAGTTCTACTAGATTTGTTCTTAACCTTCCCATGACAAAAGGGTGTATTACTTGGAAGAAGGCGAAGTGATGACTGGGGAATTAGGGTAACTTCGTGACTACTTTGACTTATGGGTTTTGACACTAGTGTATGGCTCTATGACTTCTAAGGGTTCATAGTGATGGGCATACCTAATTCCTAATGTGTCAAAAGGACATAGTGTGGGTGCAAACTTTGCAAGTAAATCATGTAAAGTGCACATAAGGAATAAATGCAAGCATCATGTAAAACATGATAATCATTTAGCATTTAAGATCATGAAGACATTTAACCATATCTTACGAGAATATGTTATCATTTTGAAACACGTATGTGGGATGCAAGCAATCTAGAATTGCTAAGGCAGATCCTAATTACTACTTGTTCAAGATGACATCCTAATGGGAGATAAAGTTCACCGATGTAAACTATCTCTAGTCAAATGTAGGAATGAAAGTTTTTCAAGTTAGAGAATGAGTATGAGACTATCACTAGTGGTGCTCAATTAAGGCTAAACACGACCATTTTTACGTGTTATATCACAAACCCAACTTCTCTCCTGGAAGCAATTCAACCGTTAGGTCAAATTGAATTTCTAGTGCGATAGGTTCTCCAGTAGTTATTCTCATGTTAGAAAATTCAAATTCCTATATTTGCCTATTGAAGTGTAGCAAAGATGATATTAGCTTATTTTGCTAATACATGGCCTAATATGACTCAATTAACCATACTTTGAAAGTCGGTTAAGAAAATGACATGTCTTACACAACTCCTAACAAAGGCAAGCGAAATGTTTTAATTTCGTGTTTTAGATTTAAAGGTTATTTGATGGAGATGGTGTATTTTATGATCTCTTGGACAACATCTTTGTTTGTTGAGTTGTTACATGTTATTTTAACATGATTTGATTTCCTAGAACCAAGAGACACTCTAATGTGATACAATGTAGAATCTACTACATTGTGTGTGTTTCAAGAATGCTCCTTTGCATATCTTGAGTGAGAATCTAGTAAAGGTTACTTACCTCAATAGATCTCATGAGCATTTTATTTGAAATGAGACATACTGTTTATTTCAACAAGTATGCTTTTCTAAGAAGAAACTTATCACTCTTAAGAATGCTTTGTGAAACAAGTATTTTAGTGTATGACCAATTTTACTTGTTTATTGTAGAACCTAAGACCTTGATAGATCTTTGAGCACTTGTGGATCGTTAGTAATGTTTATGTAATCACAAACACACTAATAGAAAGTCTCTAATACTTGTATTCTAAAGCGGAAATTAAACACAAGTAAGAACACAGATAACTAAGAACGTTTGATCCTCTATGGATCTTTGATTAATACTAAGAACTTGTTTTTCTAAACTCGTACATAATACATAATAATGTGTTCCTTTTATAGATAAGGAACCCTAAATCGTTTCACTAGAAACCCTAAACTGTTTCACAAGAAACATATCTTCTAAAAACTAAACAAGATAATCATAATAGTTTCCTAATAAAGCTCGTACATATCCTAACTAATAATAAAATACGCGGAATATCTATATCAGCAGAAACAAACTACTCAGAATCTCTACTTCCGCAGAAACACTTCTTCAGCAGATTCCAGCCCTTCAGCAGAATCCATCAGCAGTATTCTTCAGCAGAACCTTACTTAGCAGAATTCCCAACAATCCTCCCCTAATCTTGAATTTGACATGGTTAAGTTCAAGATTCTTGATAGATCTTAAATACTTCAGAAAAAGAGGATTGACTTCAAACATCAGCAGCAAAGAATCAAATGATCCATATCTCTATGAATGGCAAAACTTTAAACTTCAGGTCTTTGCAGCAACAAATGACATAATGTACATCAAAACAGTTTAGTTTCAAACTATTCTCATCACATCCAGGTGTGTTAACTCCTGTGAGAGGTGAATCATTGAACATAATGGATTTGATGTCTCTTTACCAATAGCCATTACTACTGGAGTAGCCAAATGTTTAAGTTCGAAAACTATGGTACACTGATAACCATATGATTTTTAGCAAATCATCAGCTATAAATGGATTTGAGATGTCTTTACCTGTAGCCGTTTGCTCAGGACTAGTCAATTCTTAGATTCAACAGAACCTTAGTGAATTGAATACCAAATATGGATACCAAATGTCTTTACCACAAACCATACTTTTGTGGACTAGCCAATTCATTGGATCCCATAAAGGGTTACATCCATGGTGAATTGAGAACCATTTCAACTCTCAGGAATGAACCATGGGTGAGTTGAAGTACCCTATAGCTTTGAGCAAGCTATTACAGCTATCAACAGATTTGATGTGTCTTTACCAAAGCTGTACCCTTTGGACTAGCCAACTCTTTGATGGACACAAATCACATCTGGTGAGTTGATAACCATTAACAGAGTTATATACAACAAACCTGCAGAAAAGTTAGTACACAAAGATACAAGTTTTTTTTTTTTTTTTTTTTTTTTTTTTTTTTTTTTTTTTAACTAAAGAAAACAAAGAAATAAGAAATAAATGAAAGAAAAGAAAATAAGATACAAAAATAATACAAAATACCAGAATCAAGTAGAAGCTTTGTGTTGCAGAAGCTTGGACTTGATTAACCCAACCAGCTGTGCAGCATGAGTCTCATCATTGGCCACTGGATCAGGAGGAACTTCCAATTTACTTCTAAGCATACGTTTCATCAGAGTAATGGACCAAGGATAATGCTGATAAGAAAACATACATACCCTAATGCCAGACTTTGTTTCAACAACATGCACATTAGGCATAGGGTAAAACCTCCAAGTATCAACCTTCCATTTGTGTGAATTCTCCCAAATTGAGTAGCCTTTTCCATTAGGTGAGTGAGAATCAAACAGAACTTGCGGATCTCCCAATAAGTACAAACCAACACCCTGTGGTGTATGAGAGGCATAATACTCTGTGACCAGTCTATAGAGAGTATGCAAATCTTGCCTATCCACCAAGTGAAGTATTTCTTGCAAGAAAGTAAACTCCATATAGGAATGATCTTGCCTATAGATGGTGTTAATCTGTCCATCTGTCAGTGTCCATTTGACCAACACATTGTAAGAACCCTCAGGAAATGTCTCAGAAGAACCCACTTTGATAAAGGTTGTATCAGCAGCCTTGAGATCCACATGCTTAGAAGAACTCCCCTTGTGAGACTTATGTGCTCTAGAAACCTGCTTCCTAGCTAATCTCACTGATCTTCTGATGGCAATATGTCTTCTGTGTGCCATCCTTTTCTTCCTCCTTCCAGGTATATATATCCCCATAGGACTAACATTTGCAGATGCACCATAAGCATCTTCAGGAGGAATAAAAGATGTAGGAACAGAACCACCTGCTTCATGCAACTTCTCAGTATCTTCTCTGGCCTTTCTAGCCTCAGCAGCTTCTAGTTCAGCTTTCCTCACCAGATCTGCATTGTAGTTGGAAATAAGTGATCCTTCTTGTTCAGCAGATGCAGAAGAAGGAATGGTAGCAGCCTCAGTAGAGGTGTCAGCAGCACTGGGTATAGCTTCAGGAGAAACAGGAACAGAAAGATTCTCAGGAACCATTGATGGTTGTTTCTCAGAAGCTTCCTCAGTAGAAATAGTAGATGCTGTAGCAGATTCAGCAGATTGGTTGCCTTCAGGAGTTGCCTCAGCAGAAACAGCTTGAGTGTGCAGCTGTTCTTTATCACCAGAAGATGAAGTACCAAGCTCAACTGTCTTGATCCTTTTAGCTTCTGGAGCATCCATACATGCAGTAGGCCTCTTCAATTGAGTAGGAGGTGAGTGAATAGTCTTCATAATCTCAGTCTGGGTTTTATCTCTCTTAGCTTTGGCCTTCTGTGCAGCAATAGCCTTTCTCTTTTCTGCTGCAGCCTTCTTCTTTTGTTGACCAAGAGCCACCATTTGTGCAGCAAAGTTGTCACTATCAAAATCAGCTCCCAAGATGCTTTGAGCCAAAGTAGAATTGGAAGCAGCTTGTAGAGTATAAGAATCCCATTGCTCATCAGTAAAATGAACTGATTGCTCATCCAGTTCTCTTTGCCTTTCAGGAGGCAAATTTGTAGTAAACTGAGCTGTCATCTTTTGTGCCAATGCTTGACTCTTCATCATATCCTCATACTCTTTCACCAGTCTAGCTTGCTCCTTCCTTTCTTTGTCACTCACAAGATCTGTACCAAGATCTTCATCAACCATCACTCCTTTCTCATTGCCAGAGATGTCAACACTTGGAACTTGAGTAGCAGGCACATCAGAAGAATCATTATGAGAGATATCAACAATAGGAACTCTGTCAATATTCTCAGAAGAAACACCAATAGAAGCATCAGCAGAAACATGTTGAGTGGTAGTTTCAACATGTGTAGTAGAAACCTCAGCATCAGGATTCAAGACAAAAGATCTCCCAGCAACAAATACTTCAGGAGAAACTTCAGAAGGTGTGATATCAGCAGAAGCAACATCAATCATTGATTCATCTGCCTGAAAATGATCACCATCAAATTGTTCTTGAACAACATTCAAACTTGGCATCTTAGAATCCTTGCTCAAATACTGTCTTCCCCTCTTTCTATAGAACTTGATCTGCTCTTTTGGTTGGGATGATTCAGCAGCTTTGGGTGAAGAAGTATGAGTCTGCTGAGCAGCTTCAGCCAATATCTCAAGTGAATCCAACTGTACATCTTCTTGTTCTTCATCAGAGACATACACAAACTTCCTTTTCTTTGTCTGCCCAAGTTGAACTTCTAACTCCTGAATCTTCTTTTTCAACCTCACAATCTCCCCACCAAGTAAGGATTTGGTATCAGCAAGCTCCTTCTTCAACTTCTCAACTTCTTGAACATTCCTGTTGAGCAAATTATATAGAGAAGTGAGAGTATTAGGGTCCTCAGCTCCACCAGCAGATTGCTCAGTGGTTATGGGAGCTTCATTGGGCCTTTCAGGAGAAACAGTAATATGTTCAAAATTAGGAGAGCTTTCATCAATTGGCTCTCTAATAGGGCTAGGTGTGGACAGTCTGGTAGTCTCATATTCAAGAGGTGTAGGCACCTGAGTGTCAAGAGACTGAAGTGTCTCCTCAACCTCAGGAACAAGCTCATCAGGAGCTTCATGAGTTGGTGATGGACTAGGACTAGGTGAAACATGTAAAGGTGAAGGTGTAGGTTGGTCAGGAGAAACAATTGGTGCTTCAGCAGTTGTGGAAGGACCCTCATCCCTTTCCACCGATGGATTACCATCAGCAGTAACACTTGGAAATGATGGAGTACCATCATCAGCAGCATTGGGAGATGGTGGAGCACCAGCAGTATTACCCTCATCAGCATCATCATTGCCATGTGGCAACATAGCTGGTAGCAGAGGGTGATGTGCCCCAACATAGTGAGTTTTCATTGAAGCAAACAATTTAGCACTAAGAGCTCCTATGGGATAATGGCCTCTGTCTTGGGTGTTTATGTCTAAAATTATTTGAAGAAACCTAGGGTACATGAGAAACTTATGCTTTTTCTTTTGAATATTTTCAACCATATTATCAAAAATAAATTTAGAGAAATTATAAGTTAAACCCTGTGATAGACATACTATACCACAACCCAATTGGGTAGAAAATTGATCCCATCCTCCAGACTTGTTGCTGATGCACTGAAGCAATGTGTGCACCAAAAACCTCCACATGGGGCAAAACTTGTTCTTGAGCCACATAACTGTATCCGTACTTTGATAACCAGCAGCTCTCAGCCCAGAAAGTATCTCACCAGAGTTGGTGTGATAGACACCACCTTCATCATCCAGTTGCAATCTTGTCCTAATCAACGACTCAGTCACCACATACTCTACTCCATCAATCATTGCAACAATCTCTGTGTCAGAACGTTTTTCAGCAGATGCCCAAAATTGCTTGACCAAAGATTCATGTACCACATCTGGATAATGAGTCAGTGCATAATGAATCTTGGAACGCTTCAAGAAATCCACCATAGGTTCATACATTTCATGTCCCTTTGCTTTTCCCAGAAAAGCAACTTTGTTGTGATCCTTCTTAAATTGAAGTGCCGCCATAGAAGAAAGTTTGAGAATTGGTTATGAATCGAGTAAATGGTTGAAGGGTTTAAATTGGTTAAAAAGTGAATCAGTTGATTTTGGGCAAAGATTATGCGGAGTAGGTTATAAATAGAAGTTACCAAATATGGTCAAGAATATCGGAACTAATTGTTGACCGGATCTGACGTGTCAAGTAACTCCTACTAATTTCACAATCAACGCTCCAGCAGAATCAAGGTCAATCTGCTGATATGAGAAGTCAATCAGCAGAATCACCCTTCGGTAAAAATATCTAGGGTAAGTAACCGTTACACATTACCGTCAAACCGTAACTCCGTCTATAAAATAACCTCAAATCACAATCCGCACATATCAATTAACCCGAATTTACCATTAAACCCTCATTCAACCAAAATCAATCATCAACACCATGAACAACCAGCCAGAAGTAATTGATCTCACCTCTGAGTCATCATCAGATTCAGGAGATAGCATTCCCCACTCACCACCAAAACACCAAGCCTCCCAATCATCCTCACGACCTTCCCATAGAAGGTATGGTCGTACCAGAGAACAAGCCCGAAAGAGAAAACATGATGTGGGCTCATCAAGCAGACCAAACAACCCACCCAATACTCCATCATCATCATCCACTGAGGATACTTGTCCGTTATTTCGATACCCCTATCAAGATGAACCTCGTCCTTTGAAGTCCTTCTTTCTCCCTTCATCTGAAGATGATAGTGTGGTGAATCCAAGTGATTCATCTAGGGGCTCTAACGACTCCACAGAGCGTCTAGAGCCAATCTTCAATAGATTGGTGAGAGAGGAAGAGGAGAGGGAAGCAGCAACAGCAGGTGGAGAGAGGCCCCAACCTTCACAACCCCAACCTAGGCCACGCACCAGAAATCCACCACTCCCAGTGACAAGGGAGGTGGTTATTGGTCTTCCTGCTCCAAGGTCTGGTGTTTCATGCCATAGAAACAAAGGAAAGGGCAAGGGTGCAGAAGTGACCGGAAAAGGAAAGGGTAAAATGGAATAGGTGATGATGAGATGTTGCCAAGGACCAAAGATATAAAACTAGGTTCTTCAGCATCTTCATTCCTGGTCATGCATCTCCAACAGCTTTTGAAACCATGATGATAGGATCTAGAGTCTGTGTAGGTTATCTTGTATAGGAATGGTCTTTTATTTCAATTTGAAGTTGTTTGTAAGCTGTAATTTCTTTGAATGAATGAACAACTTCTCTTTTATCTTTCAATGATTATCACTTGAACTGTGCTTCAGCACTTCCATTCAGCAGAAACAATCTTTAAGCTTACTTGACCATGTCCCATTTAACCAATCTTGGTGAACTTCAACTTAAGATCAGCAACTACACATCAAGGCATTCTGCAAAACAGACACATAACAGCAAACAAAACAAACCATACAAAACTTAAAGTACATAAGTTGGTTAGTGTGTTAGCAAACATAATCTACAAAATATTACAAGTTTTACAACAACAATCCTCCCCTGAGGCATATGCCTCCCTTGAGGCTTATGCCTCCCCTCAAACTTAGCATTTAAGGGTTAACCATCCCAATATGAACAACTAAGTGTTGAAACCTAGGTCCATCAAAAGCCTTAGTCAATAAATCTGCCACATTATCATCTGTGTGAATCTTAACCACCTTAATCAAATGTTTTTCATATGCATCTCTTATAAAATGATGCCTGATTTCAATATGCTTAGTTCTATTATGAAAAACTGGATTTTTGACAATGCATATGGTACTTTGATTATCAATAAAGATTGTGGTGTTCATAAAATTAAACCCATAATCCAATAATTGATTTTATATCCATAGTACCTGACCACAACAATTTGCAGCAGCAACATACTCTGCTTCAGTAGATGAGGTAGCAACAATAGTTTGTTTCTTGCATTGCCAAGAAATCAATCTTCTTCCAAGAAATTGGCAACCTCCAGTTGTGGATCTCCTATCCAGATTTGCACCAGCATAATCACTGTCACTATATGCTTCCAACTTAAAAGGAGACTCTTTTGGGTACCAAAGACCTAAGTTGGGTTGGCCTTTGAGGTACTTGAAGATCTTTTTGACTGCATTCAAATGGGAAGTAAGTGGAGTGACCTGATGTCTAGAACAAGCACTCACAGCAAATGTGATGTCAGGCCTTGAAGCTGTCAAGTACATCAATGAACCAATCATGGATCTGTATAGGTGAACATTCACTGCAGGATCTGGTTCAAGATTGTTCTTTGGTTTTGGAGCTTCATAAGGTGTAGTGGCAGTTCTGACATTTTCCATATCAAACTTCTTCAAGATATCTTTCACATATTTATCCTGACTGATAAAAATACCATCTTGTTTCCGCTGAACTTGTAGACCCAAAAAGAAAGTAAGCTCCCCCATAGCACTCATCTGAAATTCGCCCTTCATCAATTCCTCAAACTCTCTGCACCATGCTTCTTTAGTGGAGCCAAAGATAATGTCATCCACATAAACTTGCACAAGAATGATGTCTCTGGAATTCTTCTTAATGAAGAGTGTTTTGTCAATGGCACCTCTTCTGTATCCATGCTTCAGCAGAAATGCAGAAAGCCTAGCATACCAAGCTCTTGGTGCCTGATGTAGTCCATAGAGAGCTTTTACAACCTTGTAAACATGCTTAGGATTATCTGGGTCCTCAAAACCTTTGGGTTGAGTAACATAAACCTCCTCTTCAATTTCACCATACAGAAAAGCACCTTTCACATCCATCTGATATACCATGAAACCCATATAAGATGCATAGGCCAAAAAGATTCTAATGGCCTCAACTCTAGCTACTAGAGCAAAGACTTCATCATAATCAACTCCTTCCTCTTGTCTAAACCCCTGAGCCACCAATCTTGCTTTGTTTTTTACCACAATACCCCTTGCATCTCTTTTATTCTTCAAAATCCATTTTATCCCAATTGCAATCTTCCCTTCAGGTAGTGGTACCAATATCCAAACCTTCTGATTCTTGAATTGTTGCATCTCATCTTGCATTGCTTCAATCCAGCTTGAGTCTTCAAGAGCTTGAGCAACACTGGTTGGTTCCACTTGAGAAAGAAAGCAAGCAAACAGACAATGCTTAAAGTCTGTGTGATTGTCCCTTTGTTGATTTGAGACATAGGAAAGAAAAGCAACTTGACCATACTTAGAACTTTTCACAGTACTTCTAGTTCTAACAGGTGCTTGAGGATCACCAAGAATATTGGATTGGGGATGAGCAATGTTGATCCTTTTGGTAGCATTGGGGTTGACATCAATTGTGGTGTCAAGATTGTTCACATTGGGTCCAAAATCACTGTCATAGGAGGCTGAGTTGAAGATTCCAGCTTTGGGTTGGTGATTCCCAAGATCAGAAGGACTTGGAAAACGTGTATATGGCTCTTCAAAGTCTATGGACACACTAGGAGAAATGGGAGAACCTTCAGGAGAACTGTCAGCAGATTTGGTGATGTCAGGGGAAACAGGAGAACTGTCAGCAGAATCCTGGTTTCCACTGACTGGTTGTGCTGACTCCACACCAAGTCTTTCAGCTTCTGGATTGGCTGCATGCTCCTGCTTCTTGAGTCTAGCAAGGTCCTCTGCATAGTGTGACTCATCTTCAATCTCATCAGAAGTTTCTTTAGAGCTATCACCTGCAAAATGGTTAGGAGAAAAGGAAGGTACAACAATTGTTTGTTCATCATGCTCAGACTCACTATCTGAGTCATCATCCAGGGTACCTGCATTATTAGTGGGAGACTCTTGAGAACCTGCAGATCGGTTAGCAACATATCTAGTATAGCCCAAGTAATCAGTTAAGTAATCCAGGTCAAAATACCAAGCATGACCTTGACCCTGAACATTAGGCTTGTCTTCTAGGTATCTCAGGTTAAGGGTCTCCTCAATCTTTTTAGCATTTAAATTATATACCCTATAAGCCTTACTATGTGCTGAATAACCCACAATATACCCCTCATCAGCTTTATCATCAAACTTTCCCAGTGGATCACTAGTGTTCAAAATGGTCACTTGACATCCAAAAGGTTCGAGATAATGAATGTCAGGAACTTTCCCAGTGAGAAGTTCATAAGGTGTCTTGAAATGAGGTCTAGTGATGGATACCCTGTTCAAAACATAACAAGCAGTGCTTACTGCTTCAGTCCAGAACATAGTGGGTAATTTAGAGTCTGCAAGCATGGATCTTGCTGCCTCTATTAAGGTCCTATTCTTTCTTTCAGCAACCCCGTTTTGCTGTGGGGTTCTTGGATTGCTATAGTCCCTTTTTATCCCTTTAGACTGACAGAGGTCTATTAAAACAACATTTTTGAACTCTGTCCCATTATCACACCTAATACCTTTAACCTTTTTGTTTAGCTGGTTTTCAACAAGGGTAATGAATTCTTTTAAAATTGGAGATGTTTCATCTTTAGTTTTCAAAAAGAATACCCAACAAAACCTGCTATAGTCATCAGTGATTACCAGGCAGAAGTACTTGTGATCAATACTTCTGATTTGAGTTGGACCAAAGAGATCCATATGCAGCAACTGAAGAGGTTCTGAGATAGTTCTAACAGCAGTAATGGCTTTGTATGAGGCTCTGTGTTGCTTTCCTTTGTTGCAGGCAACACAATTGTGCTCATTGGTGAAGACTTTGGAAGGAAGTCCATGAACTAGACCAAGTTTAGAAAGCTTGTTAATGGTCTTGAAATTCACATGAGCCATCCTTCTATGCCATTTTGTAGACTCATCCAGGGATGCTTTAGCCACCAAACATGTTAGGTCACCTTCAGGTTGAACATCATTCAAATTGAATGTGTATAAATTGTAACTTCTGGGAACTCTCAGCAGAATTGTTGTATCTTCTGGAAGTTTGAAGTCTTTAGAGAGCACAAGACATTCATCCTAAGAGAAGAATACTTTGTTCTTGGTGTCACAAATTTGTGATACTGAGAACAAGTTGAAATGTTGCAGTTCCTTCACATAATACACATTCTCAAAGTCCAAATTAGGTGTTCTGATGGTTCCTTTCCCAGTGATTCTACCATCTCCTCCACCAAAAGTCACATTGCCTCCTCCTTCAATGGGTACAAAATCATGCATCATCTCTATGTTTCCTGACATACTCCTGGAACAACCACTATCTACTATGCCTACTTCTTTACTTTTCAGAGGATGATCCTACAACAACAACAAAAATATACAAAATATAAGTACACATGGGAGACTCAAGTCATTACTGACTTGAGCCTGCCTTGTGGATCATAAGAGTTAGGCCATGTAGATGTATAAGATCCACCATTGTTCTTAGACCTGCTATGAAAATTAGGTCCCTTTTTAGTCCAAAAACAACCTGCTGAGGGCTTAACAGCAGTATCCCAATATCCCCTACCCACATACATTGGGTCAATAAATCCAGGCCAATAACCATTCTGAAAGTATGAACTAGTTGGTCTCACATATGGTCTAGCAACAGGTCTTCTCCCAGCAGATGGAGAATATCTATTAGCAGAATTGCTGGTCTTATGAGTTGCTTGTGGAACATATGGTGGTATATCCTTAACATTATTCCACATTGGTCTAGGTTTATTTTGACCACCACATACCCCCAATCTTTGCTCATGAAAATTACAATCCTTAATCAAATGAAATTTACTTCCACACACAAAGCATTTCTTCTTTTTAGAAGATTTATTAAAAGTGAAAGATGTTCCATTACATGCAAGATTATTCAAACCACTAACATTAACAGGATTTTTTTGACAGAATTAAAAACATTGTTTTGCAAAGAATTAAAAGACAAGTCTTCAGAAGAAACTGTCTTGGACTTTGATTCCTCAGCAGCAACTCTAACAGACTTGTAGGGAGTCTTGGGTGTAGGCTTTGGTGAGGTCTTGGGTGAGGTCTTGGGAAGGTCTGACTTTTCACTTGAATCACAACTGGTAGTAGACCCTTGGTCAGAGGACTTGTCACTAGAAGAACAAGAGACAAAGTCAGTAGAATTACAATCAGGGTCTGGCAAGTCACTTGACTTTTTGCCATACAGATGGTGTGATCCATCAAAGTCTGTGGTGTTGGTAGTGGGCATGTGTTCACCTCTAATAGGTCCAGGTACAGCATGTAATTCTCCTTCTTTAACATAATTTGCTAAGCCTGCTGGTGTAGGTTTACCCTTATCATCCCTAGCCTCTAAACCAACATATTTTTTAAAGCCTAAACCTATACTAGAGTTTATAGGTTGACTATTATAGAGACAGTTAGATAACTTATCACCTGACATTAACCAAGTGTTATGATTAGCTATTTCCTTCTTTAATTTCTCTTTCAGTACTTGGTTTTCAGATTCTACATTAGCTTTTTCTTTCTCAGTACGTTTTAAATCAATTCTAGTACATTTCAAATCACTTTCTAACACCCTTATCTTTTCATCATAAGCAAGCTGATTCTTTTGAAACCAAACCTTTTGTTTTTCTAGAGTTTTTAAAGCCTGTTTGCAAGACTCAACTTCTACATAACATTTATTATATTTAGGTTTCAATTCATCATAAGCCTCCTTAAGTTCATTATATCTTTCACTACAACCAAAAACACAATTATGTACCTGAGAGATGCCCATAAAGGCAACTTGATCATGCTGATCCTCTGTAGAACAGCTGGCCAGAAGTTTCATCATTCTCAGGCTCATGCACCTTCCAGTTGACATGATCATCCAGAGTGACCAAAGCTTTGGCAGATCCATCTTTCACCTGATTCTGCTGATAGGTAGAATACCTAACCTCATCACCAGTCTTCCTATCCTTGCACTCTCTTGAGAAGTGACCCATCTGACCACATGTATAGCATTTGACCTTCCTCCTGTCAAATCTAGCAGGGTCTCTTCCCTTGAAACCAAACTTTCTCCCTGACTTGTTCTCAAACCTTTTGATGTTCATTGTGAGCATGGCCACCTGCCACTTCAAGTTCATCTCTTCCATATCCAGAGGATCCACCTGATCAAAATCCTCAAAAGCAAGTTGCTGCTGATGATCCTAATCAGCAACAAAAGAGTGAAGTACATCTTCCAATACACCACTAGACTTTGGTTGTGAATTTGGTCTGGTGTTGGTGTAGGAAGATGATGCTGAGGAGCTTGGGCTTGAAGCTTGATTCATCTTATTGGAGGTGGTGCTAACAAAAGCTGAGTAACTGGGAGTGGATGAACGAATGGGACTTCTAACATCGGGCTCAAGAGTTTTAAGCTTGTTGTAGAGATCATCAAAAGAGAGCATATCTAGTCCACCTTTAGCTTTGAGTGCAATGCTCACATGCAGCCAAGATGGAGGTAAAGATCGCAAGAACTTTGCATTGCAATCCTCATTGTCTGGCCTGGCCTTCAGCTGATTCAATTGACTCAAAATCTTATGAAACCTGTCATACCCCTTATGAATACCTTCTTCCTCAGAGATTTGGAATTCTTGAAACTGCTGTTTCAACATTGATTTCCTCATCCTCTTTGACTCATCGTTCCCACCAAACCTAGCCTTGATGGCCATCCAGATGTCCTTTGCATCCTCCATGTAGTGAAAATCACCGATGTGATCATCTGGAATAGCCTGAAGGAGAATAGTTCTAACTTTATTCTCTCTCTGTACAGTAAGAATCTCTTCAGCAGTTTGAGGATCAACAATGGTAACTACACCATCAGCATCTTTGATGTGCTTCTTCAAAGTATTTCCCTTTATGACAATTTCCCAAAGATTCCAATCAACATTAGTGATCCAGTTCTGCATCTTCATAGCCCAGAATTCATACTCTTCCTTCTTGAGGTATGGGAACTTTGCATTGCTGTTGGTGAGAGTGAGTTGTTGCAAAGATGATGATGTGGTGTTATGGTTGTTGTTAACTTCTGATCCATCGTCTGATCCAGGCATTGTTTTGGTTGTTTTGATTGAGAGGGTGTAAAAGAAAATATGTTCTTAGTATCACAGAGACTCTTCCGAAACTCTGATACCACTTGTAGAACCTAAGACCTTGATAGATCTTTGAGCACTCGTGGATCGTTAGTAATGTTTATTTAATCACAAACACACTAATAGAAAGTCTCTAATACTTGTATTTTAAAGCGGAAATTAAACACAAGTAAGAACACAGATAACTAAGAACGTTTGATCCTCTATGGATCTTTGATTAATACTAAGAACTTGTTTTTCTAAACTCGTACATAATACATAATAATGTGTTCCTTTTATAGATAAGGAACCCTAAATCGTTTCACTAGAAACCCTAAACCGTTTCACAAGAAACATATCTTCTAAAAACTAAACAAGATAATCATAATAGTTTCCTAATAAAGCTCGTACATATCCTGACTAATAATAAAATACGCGGAATATCTATATCAGCAGAAACAAACTACGCAGAATCTCTACTTCCGCAGAAACACTTCTTCAGCAGATTCCAGCCCTTCAGCAGAATCCATCAGCAGTATTCTTCAACAGAATCTTACTTAGCAGAATTCCCAACATTTATGCAATGACACATGTAGTATTAGGTTATTATTCAACTCTAATATCCTATATTTGTTAACAAGATGCAATGTACTCTCTTGTAACATAACCATTCATGTTACAAAAGGAATAAGTTGCATAGGATATAAGTTATCCTTTTTCAATCTTTTGATAAGAGAGATATATGTGATATTCTCAGAGATTGATGACTTACATAATAGTTAATAACATATTATGTGTGACACTTTTACTAAACATGTGACTTTGAGTGTTGAGTCGTTCATGAGCAAAGTTTACATATGTTGTTTGTTTGCTCGTGTTTGGTTTTTCAGAAATGACCCATTTACTTATTGCATTGCAATGTAAATTACTTGTATATTTCGGATGAAACATCTAAGTTGTCAATCATACTTGGTTGTGTATTTTATGCATCTTTTAAACATATTAGTTTAATATTTGGAACACAACCATTGGACAAGAAGACTCAATATGGCATCTTCAACACAAGTGTGAGTTATGATCCGATGCATATTATTTTCTTCTTGAGAGGACGTCATTATTTACACAACAATCGAGTGTGATTGAGTATGTAGATTCAAGATAATACTTTTCATCATAATTTGATGTTATCCTGAAGCTAGACAAATAATGACTCCAATTTCATGTCCACACTCAAAAACTTGTCAATTAGATTCGATAATGATATCAATCATAATTTGAATAATGAATTGATATGTACTCGAGATCTTTCTTGACCCTCACACTCACTCCTTTTTTAAAAAGAAATAAAAATTTTAGGAGTGTGTTCCATTTATTCTAACACTAGTTGTATGTGTGAGGTTAATGACATATTAAGTTACTACTTTGATATTGTCATTTATTTTTATTAGAGAAAAACTATTTTATATTATTGAGTATAATATTCTTAGTTTTTCGACACCTCATTTGTATAAAAATAATTATCTTAACTATTTTTATACAACATATGTAAAATACTAAATGTTTAAAACATTTTGTATGTGTGTTAGATCAATGCAAGTTTAATACATTTTCCTTTACTTAAGTACTAATGTATTAAAATGACTTTTTATCTTGTTTAGACAACCCATGGTCAAACAAGACAAAATGATGTAATGTTTTAAAGATGATGTTACGGATTTTATGAAAGTGTTAAGTATTTTGGGTTGATATACTTTTTACACTTAAACCTTTGGAAAAATAATTGTTTAAGACAATATCTTTCGACACACATGATCTACCAACTTAGTTTCTATTCCTAAGAAGGTTACTGAACCATTTTGAAAACTTGCAACAAATGCAAGAAAAATGGTTAATGCCTATATGCAATGCAAACTAATTACTTAATATAGTGCAAGTGATTTAGCATGAGCCTTATAAATGCATAAACCTGAAAACTATAATAAGCAAATAGCAATTTAGCTTAACACACAAAAAAAATTACTTATCGTCATTTTGTGTATTAGGTATAACAATGTATACTAAGCTTGATTTTATTTGACAATGAATTGGTTTCCTCCCCATTTCAAAGATTTTTGCTGAGTCACTTTGAAAACACGTCAAGGTTTAAAAGTTGAATCGCCCTTTTTCAGTTTGACCAAAAATTTACGCAAACTGTGTGACCAGAAGACCTTTAGTAAAAAATCAAGGACTTTAATATGCTTTCATTTAGAACTAATTCATAAAATTATTTCTCAAATGAAAGTAGACTCAACATTGTTTAAAATAATGGGCGACACGACTCGTACAGACTTATGGTTGATTTTATATGGATTTCTGAAAATGAACCAAAAGTGAAAAACAGACAAACAGATGCACGGCACCATTAAATGACTCACGGTACCATTAAATATAACGGTACCGTACCATATTTAGTGGTACCGTGGTCTGTTTTCTGATTCAGAACTGCATGACTTAATGACTCGTTCTGAAAACATGACCGGACACTTAAAAACACTATTCTTTTAGCGATTTAAGAAAACCTTCAAGCTAGTATGACAAAGTATACTTGACAACAAAACTTGTAAGTATTAAACAACTAAATACTTTTCATATTTTATCACCTTCATAGGTAATTTGATACATGGATCGTACTCAATTTTGAAAACCATTTGTTTTAAAATTTTGAGCAACCTGGCTCGGATACCAATTGTGGAAACCGTAGAGGGGGGGTGAATACGTTTCCATTAAAAACTTAAAATCTTTTTGTATCAAACACCCGATCAAGTTTGACGCAATATGAAAAGTGTCAACTGTGGTCATATAACATCTAGAGATGAATATAGTAAGCTACGACACAAGCACAATCAAACCATGACACATACTTAATCAACATAACATAAGCAACTAGCCACACAAATATAAATGCAATGCAAATATAAATATAATGCAATAAAGAACGAAATGAAAGTAAAGAGATAAGTAAGAAGGCACAAACCAGACACGGTGATTTATAGTGGTTCGGTCATGAAGCTCCTCTTCGCCCTACTCCACTCCCCGAGTACCCAACTCGAGAGTTACTTCACTAATCAACAAACTCCCTTCAGGCGGAGAAAACCGTACACATCGCTTAACTTATTTTCCGACACTAAGCTAGATGTCGAGTGCTAATCTTAGCTAGCACCAATCTACCAAGATCTACCCGATCTACACCATACACGTCGCTTATCCTATTTCCAACACTAAGCTAGATGTCGAGTGCTAATCTTAGCTAGCACCAATCTACCACGATCTACCCGATCTACACCATACATGTCGCTTATCCTATTTCCGACACTAAGCTAGATGTCGAGTGCTAATCTTAGCTAGCACCAATCTACCACGATCTACCCGATCTACCCTTGATCCACATGATCAATCACACAAGCCCAATGGCTTCAAGAGATCTTCACTATCTCTTAAGATCACAATGATCTTGACTCACTCTCTCACAAAAGAAAAATAATCTTGATGTATGCTATGATACAATCAAGAGTCTAACAAATGTTACAAGACCTAACAACTCAAACTCTTGTATCTTCTTGGATACCTTGAGTTCTTCTCTTGTAAATGAAGAGGAATGATAACACTTTGTATCTACTTGGATACTTTGTGTTCTTCTCTTGCTAATCAAGAGGGATGACAACACTTTGTATCTACTTGGATACTTTGTGTTCTTCACTTGCTAATCAAGAGGAATGAAGAGGATCACTTGAGTGGATGATTGGATCACTCTTAAACAACCTAAGACTCTCCAAATGATCAAAAAAAGTCATCTAAGTGAGGAGGGATTAGACCAGAGAAAAAGGACTGGAAAAATCAAGTTGGAAGTGTGGAATGGTCCACTATTTATAGGCAAAGAAAAATCTAGCCGTTACGTACGGACGGCTCCGTTAAATACCCGACGGCTCCGTTAAATTTAATGGAGTCGTCCCTATTTAAAGGTGCCGTGGACGCTCCTTCGTTTGTCTTTAGTGGGGAAGGTTTATTTGGGGAAGTTAGGAGCTGTTTTGGGGGGAAATTTGACTGTTGGGATTTTCAAACATATTTTTCAAAATAAAACATTTGTTTTTAATTCAAAAATAATTTGTGAAATATATTTTTGAAAAAAATGTTTTGTCACATTAAAAATGTGAAGTTTAGAAAAATAAAATCCTTTGATCATTTGTCAAGTAGTAGATTTGTTTGTCCATACCTTGAGTGATTTATGTCGGGATGGAAATCTACGACTTCGTTGAAGCATACTTGAGACGTCGGGAGGTGTTGATGTAAGTATGCATTGATGATTTGTGTTTACAAGTAACTTGCACATTTTACGTTATGTATTACAATTTACATGTTTGTCATTATTAAAACCGAAGAAACCGTTTAGTTTAAATATCGTAATATTTGCACTAACAAAGGCTTCAACGATTGTGTTTGACTGGATTTGGGGATCTTCATCAGTTAGTTCTTGTTTGACATTCTTGTATAAGAATAGTTGGTAAGAGTTGGTAGATCTCCACAGTTGGTAAATTATTGGTCGAGTGTCAAAAAGTCAAGAGTGGTTGGATTTATCGCAATTGTGGACCTCATCGAAATTGTGGACAAGCCATTTCATCGCAATTGTCAAAGCTGCTTTCCATCGCAATTGTTCAAATTTCATCGCAATTGTCAAAGCTGCTTTCCATCGCAATTGTTCAAATTTCATCGCAATTGTCAAAGCTACTTTCCATCACAATTGTTCAAACTTCATCGCAATTATCCCAGCTTCCATCGCAATTGTTCGAGTTTTATCGCAATTTTCCGAGCAAAGTTCCATCGCAATTGTCCTAGTGGTTATCGCAATTGTATAAAGAACTTTTGGAAATTGGCAATACTGGTCCTTCATCGCAATTGTGGCAGTTTATAGTACTTTCGCGAATTGTCAACTTCAGTCCCTTATCGCAATTGTGACAGCTTTGAAGTACTTTCGGAAATTGGCAAATATAGTCCTCTATCGCAATTCTTTTTAAACGTTAACAACTTAAATTATTTTTATAAATTTGATTTAAACTTTTAATTTCTACAACTTCAAGGATCACAGACTCGGTATTCTCTCGCTTGTATAAGTGTGACGAATACTTTGACAAAGGAATATCTACTAGTTTGTATAAATTAGTTAGATCGATTATATAAATTATTGATTTATATAAATTGCATAATTCTATATAAATTGAAATTTGTATAAATTTTGGTCTAAATTGAAATTTCTATAGAAATTGTCATTTTATCTAAATTGTAATTTACATAACTTTGTCGAATTTGTGAACTTTTGATTTTGTCTAAATTATAGTTTAGTCCAATTTAGTAACTTTACTTAAATTGTTTCATTTATCTAAATTGTCATAGTTTATCTAAATTGCAAGTAACTTCAACCGATCATCAACAAAGAACCAAGACTTCACAACAACAACTGAACCTTCAACAACCACAACACCTATTTCATTGCAACAATCCTACATCAACTTTATCATACGAAACATCAACAATGACTACTCAACAAGAAATCCATGCAGCCGGTGCAGAAAACCGTCCTCCTATGCTAGAAAAAGGTGGATATCTTCAATGGACGAGCCATATGCTTCGCTACATCAAAACCAAACCTGACGGACAAGGTAGACTCCTGCTCAACTCCATCCAGAATGGACCATTCAAGCCACGTCAGATTCAAGACCCTGGAAATCCAAATGATACACCTCCTACTCTACCATTTCTTCGTTTACAAAGAGAAGATGATTACACGGCAGAGGATTGGAAACAAATTGCAGCTGATGACTTGGCAATGCACTTAATACAACTTGGTTTACCACAAGAGATCTTTGCTGCTGTTGACAGTTGTGAAATAACTTATGATATGTGGGAACGAGTTCGAAGACTTTGTCATGGAACAGAAATTGGACAACAAGATGTTGAAAACAAGCTGCTAACTGAATGGGAGAAGTTTACATCAATTCCAGCGGAACCAATTGAATCTTACTATACCAGGTTTTGCACCTTAATGAACGAGCTCATCAGAAACAAATTGTCACCAAGGAAAATTGTTCAAAACATCAAGTTCATCAACAATCTACCAGAAGAATGGGGACGCTTTGTCACGATTGTTAACCAAACAAAGGACCTTCATCAGGTGAACTACGATCAGCTCTATGATTTCCTAAAGCAAAACCAGGCAGAGGCGAATGAAGTCAGGAAAGAGAAGTTAGCAAAGCAACATGATCCTCTTGCACTCATTGCTTAAACACCTACACCTGCAAAAGTGAATACACAACCCTCTTCATCTTCCACTCAGAACTTCATGCAACAACAATATATTCCACAACCACCATTCTACCCACAACAACAACAACAAGTCATCCCACAACAACAATACCCGTAATACCCAGAACCAGAATTTAATGACAATGATGAGTCCATAGCTGCTTTGACTCAAGCGTTTGCTTACCTAACAAAGGCATTCCAAGGACGATACTCAACACCTACCAACAACAACCAAAGAATCTCATCGAACACTCGCAACAAGCAGATTACACAGCTGAGTTTCAACATGGGTCAACAAGGACAAATGGTTGGAGGTTATGGGAATCAGCAGAGATATGCTCCTCGAAATCAGATGGGTAATCAGAATACAGGGCAGTATGTTGGAAATCAGATGGGTCAGTATGCAGGGAATCAGATGGGTCCAGTTGTTGGAAATCAGCGGGGTCAGAATGCAGGGAATCAGTTTGGGAATGTTGCTGCTCCAGTTGTTGGGAATATGACTCAGGGTAATTTGATAAATTGCTTCAACTGTCAGGGAGTCGGTCACATGGCAAGGAACTGTCCCAGCAAGCCGAAAGAGAGAGATCCATCTTATCTGCAGAAAGCATTAATGTTGGCACAGAAGGAAACGGTTGGGTTACAGTTGAGTGCAGAAGATAATGATTTTATGGCTCTCATGGATGATATGGAAGACCTTGAGGACATCGATGCAAACTGCATTTTTATGGAAAATCTTCAGGAGGCTAAGTATGACACGGATTCTGAAACACCTCCTGTGTATGACACCAATGCAGTCTCTGAGGTACCACCGTTCTCTACATGTCACAATAATGAAATATTTGATATGTCGACTCATGATGAACCGCATCCTGCGACTCCAGCATCCACTTATGATACATATATGGACACGCCAAGTTGTAGCTTTATTAATTTGGAAATTCCAGATATGGATCCTAATGGAGGCTTCGAGTCACAGCATGCTGAGAATGATAAGGAAACACGTGCGATTTTTGAATCATTATTGCACAATTGTAGTGTTGAAATTGAGAATGTCAAAAAAGGTCAATCGCGATGTTAAGGCCGCGAATGAAAAATTGACCGCTGAGCTTGAGAGATATAAGGTGAATGAACAAGTTTTTAAAATCAATACAACCCGACAGTCCAAATTAGAAGATGGTTACAAAAACTCCGTTTCAAGGGAAAAACAATTACAAATTAAGTTTGACACCCTCGATGTTAACTTAAACAAGAAAATAAGATCCTTAAACACGAAAGTTTCAGATTTGCAAAACCAACTTTCTAAACAAAAATCAACTTGTTCTGATCTTGAAAAAGAAAAGAAACAGTTGAAAGCAAATTTTTCAAAACGCGAAAATGAACTTCTTGGTGAAATCATTGAGAAACAAGAAACAATTAAAAAGTTGGAAGATTTACTTGTCAAAACGGGTCATTCAGCTCAAACAATTAATATGCTTATTAAAGATCCAAACCCACTTTTACATACAATAAAGAAAATTGCTATCGGTTGTGAAAATCGTTATCGTCTCAAGAAAGCTCAGAAAGAACAGAATGTGTTATATAATGGTAATGTGCTGTTTGATAAACATGATCCTCCCGAAGTTCGGGATTCGGATGAAATGATTGAACTTGTCGAGGAGAGTAGAATCAAAATGAGATAAATGAACCCAGAAATCAAACCCATTGATTATAACAAGCTTAACATACTTTCTGGGGTGAATTTTGTTAAACAAAAACCACCAACAAAGGTTTTTAAAAGACCAGTTGTCTCAACAAAACCAAGAGTTGTTTCTAAAAATCTTTCAAATCTGGTACAAATGTCCTCTAGCAACCCTTTTAACACAAGTGAAGCTAGACGATACTTGGATGATCTGAAAGATAAAGTAAAAACACTTCAAAGTATTGTTGATTCAAAAACAAATATTAGCATCAGCAACTGGCATTCAAGTTTTCATAATGAAATGAAAAAGGTGTTTCAAGCAGAAATTACTACTCTACTCTATAACATAAGTGTGAGAGTAATTCATGTTGAAAATGCTATTTTAAAAGAAACAGCCGACTTCGTCAAGGACCACCAATCCCTGGTGAAGGAAGCTAATGAAAACATTGAACGCATCAAAGTTTTTGGAAACCATAATGATACTCTCTTCGAGGTAGTTCTATTGACCGAAATTATGTCCATTATTTATCAAACATATTATGTGGAAGATGATGAAAGACTGAGAGCTGAGACTTCTAAAATTGTTATAAAATATGAAAATTCTCTTGCTAAACTTGAAAAAGAAAATGTCACATATTTTAAACAACTTGATCGGGAAAAGGAAGAATGCAAGTATGACAAATTGTCGTATGAGCGTGCTTACAAGAATATGAAAGAACAAAATGATCTTTTGAATTCTCAGCTGGACAGTCTAAAAAGGAAGAGTGAGGAAACTAAGTTTGCAAAACCATCAACTTCGGATCAACCAAAAATGAAAAATTCTCAAACGGTTCCAAACGTTGATGTGCCAATTGATTTGACAAAACCAGTCACTCCAACACCCTTACCTAACCAATGTGCTGATAAAGGGAAAGCTGTTGTCAAAAAATCAAATGTGATAGCGCCTGGCCTTTATAGGATTAGTCCCACAACTGCGTCTGCCTCTACATCTAACACATATAGGGCGATAGACAAAAGTAACAAAGATAATCCATACGAGTCTAACATCTCAGGACAACAACATAAATTCTAATGAGTGTGCCTTACCTTCTACATGATTAGAAAGCACCTCTAGGAGCAGCAGACAAAAGCCTAGGAGCAATACCAGGAACAGTAGAGTCTCGCCTGTCTCTGAGAGTGAATCCAAAGAAGTAGAAGAACACCCTAGGAATTTATCGCTTTCGAATAAGAAACATATGTCATCAGGATGTAATGTTAAGAGTACTATTTCAAGTGCATGTAATGAATCTGTTTGTTTAATGTGCAAGAAATCGTTATCTGGAAATGTTTGTGATGATATTGTTTCTAATCATGAGAATGTGTATGCTATGCCTGAACAGAAAGATGTTCCTCCAGGAACTAGTGCTAGGACTAGATATGTTCAAAGACTTATTGCAGCATCTAGGACAATCACTAGTAGTCTATTGCCTAGGGACTATCTTAAGCTGTGTGCATGGAAACCCACGGGTAGAAAGTTTACACTTAAGAATGGCAAATTAAAAGTTGTTCATAAAGAACAAATAGAAACCTTCTCTGAGTGTGATTCATTTGTTACCCCTAACCCCATGGAACCAAATGATATACGGTTTCCAAATGCAAACTCTTCTGTTCTTGGCAGGTTATCGAAATCTGTCTTTGGATCGTCGACTTGGGTTGCTCCAAGCACATGACCGGGAATTTGAAGCTGCTAATCAACTTTGTATGGCAGTTCATGGGAACTGTACGGTTTGGAAATGATCATGTAGCAGCTATTCTGGGTTATGGAGATCTTCGGTTTGGGAACTACTTAATCACTCGGGTTTACTATGTCGAAGGGTTGGGACACAATCTGTTTTCAGTCGGGTAATTTTGTGATGCAGATTTAGAGGTTGCATTTAGGAGAAACACTTGTTTCATTCGGAATTTGGTTGGAGATGATCTCTTAACTGGGAATCGTGGCACCAATCTCTATGCTATCGACATAAACCAGATGGCCTCTTCATCACCAATTTGTCTCATGACAAGAGCATGCAAAACAAAGTCCTGGTTGTGGCATAGACGTTTGTCCCATCTTAACTTTGACACCATCAACAAGCTTGCCAAAGACAACATCGTCAACGGTCTCCCAAACTTCAAATGCACCAAAGAACACTTATGTCCATCCTGTGAACAAGGGGAAAGCAAAAGGGCAACATTCAAACCTAAAACCGTACCCAGTTCGGTGGATAAGTTACATTTATTGCATATGGACCTATGTGGCCCAATGAGAGTTGCAAGCATAAATGGGAAGAAGTATATTCTTGTAATCGTCGATGACTATTCAAGATATACATGGGTAAAGTTTCTGAGGTCAAAAGACGAAGCACCGGGCATCATCATCACCTTTCTGAAGTGAATTCAAGTCCTACTTCAAGCTCCAGTAAGGATCGTAAGAACAGACAATGGCACAGAATTCACTAATCAGGAGTTAAGAACCTACTTTGAAGATGCTGGAATCACACATCAGATATCAGCTGTTAGAACTCCACTGCAGAATGGGGTAGTTGAAAGAAGAGATCGAACTCTTGTGGAAGCTGCTCGCACAATGCTGATTTACTCTAGTGCACCGTTATTCTTATGGGCTGATGCTGTTGCGACTGCTTGTTTCACTCAGAACCGATCCCTAGTCCACCCAAGATTCAATAAAACCCCGTATGAACTAGTGAAAAACAGAAAACCCGATATCTCTTACCTTCATGTATTTGGCGCTTTGTGCTATCCCACGAACGACAGAGAAGATCTGGGGAAGTTGAAAGCTAAGGGTGATATTGGAATCTTCATTGGTTACTCAGAAAACTTGAGGGCATTCAGGGTGTATAATAGAAGAACTAAGAGGATAATGGAGACGATGAATGTGGAATTTGACGAGATTTCACAGATGGCTTCTGAGAGACTCGCTCTAGAACCCGCGCTTAACCCAATGGCTCCTAATCATACCAGATCAGGACCCGCACCAAATGTTCAGACTTCTGGACACATCAGTTCAGGACTCGTACCCCAAGGAGCTCAATCAACTCACACCGAAACACCAACAACTCAAGAACTGGAAAATTTCTTCGAGTTTATGTATGATGAGTACTATGGTGGCGCTTCGATAAATGCATCTAAACAACATTCCGCTGCACCCGCTCCACATCAACAACCGCCACCACCACCACCGCAAGATGCATCAACAATATTCGAAGATGACGCACCAACTCCCTCCACGTCATCAACATCTACTCCACCATCTCCAGTAATTGAAATTGTTCTACCAAGAGTTGATGAGCAAGAACAAAACGATGCTGTGTTAGAAGAAGAAGTATTCGAAAACCTATTTGCAACGGATTCTGCTGAATCATCTTCAAGGTTACATGAACCATCTAACACGCATTCGTCAAATCCAAGGTACCCTTCTACGTTACAGTGGACAAAAGACCATCCAATAGAACAAGTTACTGGTGAACCTTCAAGGCCAATTCAGACGAGAAAACAACTCAACACCGATTGTGACATGTGCATCTACGTCTGCTCAGTTAGTCTAATAGAGTCAAAGAACATTCGGGAAGCAATAGCAGACAATGCTTGGATTGAAGCGATGCAGGAAGAACTTATCCAATATCAATTACATAACACCTGGGATTTAGTTCCAAGACCAATTGACAAACCCGTCATTGAACTTAAGTGGTTATGGAAAAACAAAAAGGATGAAGAGATAATTCGCAACAAAGCTCGTCTAGTGGCAAAAGGATTCAGACAGGAAGAGGGGATAGATTTTGAGGAGTCATTCGCGCCAGTAGCAAGGCTTGAAGCAGTCAGGATTTTCTTAGCATATGCAGCTCACAAAAACATCACGGTCTATCAGATGGATATCAAGACAGCTTTCTTGAATGGAACTCTGAAAGAAGAAGTGTACGTGAGTCAGCCACACGGATTCGTTGACAAAGATCATCCAGACTACGTCTACAAGCTAAAGAAAGCTATCTATGGTTTGAAACAAGCCCCAAGGGCGTGCACGATTTCAGGCAAGGCCTACCGAACTTCACCTCCAAGAGGTTAAACGGATCTTTCGGTACCTACGAAGAACCATTAACATGGGACTTTGGTATCCGAAGGATTCGGAGTTTACACTAATAGCATTTTCAGATGCAGACCATGCCGGTTGCCAAGTTACAGCAAAGAGTGCATTAGGCGGAGCACAATTTTTGGGAGAAAAGCTAGTAGGCTGGTCATCAAGGAAACAAGACTGCACTGCTCTATCAACCGCATAAGCCGAGTATGTGTCTCTATCTGCGTGTTGTGCCCAAGTTCTATGGATGAGAACACAGCTCACAGATTATGGCTTCTCTTTCGACCGCATACCTATGTATTGTGACTCGAAAAGTGCCATAGCCATCTCGTGCAATCCTGTTCAACACTCGAAGACCAAGCATATTAGAGTCCGCTATCACTTCATAAAGGAACACGTAGAAGAGGGTACTGTTGAATTATTTTTCGTTAAGACTGAATACCAACTCGCCGATCTATTTACTAAAGCCCTCCTAAAAGAGCGGTTTGATAACTTAGTTCGACGAATTGGAATGCGAAGCCTAACTCCCGAAGAGTTAGAAAGTCTTCTCGAATCTTCTTGATTTATCTCAAAAAGCTTCGCTGTAAATATTTTTGAAAAACAAAATACAAAATTTGAAAACCCAACAAAAACAAAATATAAAAATAGAAAAGTTTCAAAAATACAAAAACAATATAAAATCAAAAAACCAAAAATAGTCTTCTCACGACATGTCTCTCGTATAATCGATATTCTGTACGTATCTAGCAATGTCATTCATCAATGATACGGACATGTACAGATGCTTGAGCGAGAGTTCATTTAAATTTTTTCTAAAACATGTCGTTTCTCAAAATTTTCTTCATTACGGCTTTCGTATATTTCAGTACGAAACCCGCGCCACATTGATGACTTCTGATTATATCCGATCAGGACTCATAATGTTAATGGCAAAAATAAAATCCTTGAGCACATGATCAAGATCTTTCAAAATCTTTCTCAAAATTCTGTGCTCAAAGACAACTCCCTCCTAAACACTTAAACTGATTTTAAACTCAAATGTTTAAAAATATGCTTTGTTTAAGGGGGAGTATAAAATGAAAAACAAAAAGTTCCAACTTTCATGCTCAAATCTGTCTTTCTCTCCAACAAGTTTTCAATTTAATCAGTCGATATCAAAAATATATTTTTGAGGGGGAGAAGACGTGATTAAATGTGATAAAAAAGTAATGTCAGTGAGTCGTGCTCTACAAAAAGACTCAAGATTTTACCCTCGAATTGACGAAAAATAAATGTCAGTAATCGAATAGACGTGTCCGTGACGGGTAATAATTTCAAGCTGGTTATCCAGTTATGTAAGCGTGTCTCGCAAAGGACTTGTCTGAGTAGAATGTACCAATTCGAGAGATGTTCTTTTAATATGACTGGGACGGGTAATCATTTCAAGCTAGTCTAACTAGTGATGTAAACGTGTCTCGCAATGGTCATATTAATTGAAAACCGATCAATTCAAAATGTGCGAACTCTACCCAACATGTGCAAATTTTATCTTAAAAATGCAAGAGCACATGTGAAGGGGGAGTATTTCAGAAAATGCAAAACTCTCGAAGTGTTAACCAAAAATGTGTTTATTCATAAACACTTTGAGAGATTTTCACAAAAGGTTTTATGGCAAGTGATCAATAAATCTAGGATAATCATGGAGTAATAAGGTGATTATGGCTAGGTTTATGTCCAATGATCCGCCAGAGCCGGAGGGATCTACCCAAGGACAATTCCAATAGATTAGAATTATAAGTCCTTAGGTAAGATTGAAAAAAGGAGAAAAATGATAAAGGAGAAAGAAGGGGTTGAAGAATTAAAAAGAAAAGTTGAATGAAAGGGTGAAAAGAAATAGCCCTCCATGAAAACTTAGGTCAGAAACCGGGTCAATACATCTGCTATCGGTTATCACAAGTTGATACTGATATTGAAGACAAGACGTCATGTACCCAGTGACGCGCTGCACCACCCCTCCTAGCCACTCAGATATCTCTTAAAAGATATTTGTTTCATTTCTCATGGAGAACACTACATAATCTATCGGCCTCTGATGAAGCGAAAAGTGTACCACTTTTAGGGGGTCATTTAAGCCCTAAATCGTATTTATTTGATCAAATATTGTCCTAAATCGTTCCTTTTGTCATTTTAGGTACTTTTGAGAAGAAATCTGGAAAAGGAAGCATTTTGGACGTTTTTGGAGCATAAAAGTGAAGAAAACGACAAAGTCTCAAAATCATGCTAAAAGTTACCTTTGACGGCGTCAGGATTATCCCTGGACGGCGTCATGGCTTGGCAAGAAAAGGTGGATGTGAAATTTACTCATGATAAGCCAGAGAAATTTGCATGGGAATTCTGACGGCGTCACGCTTTAATCTGATCAAGGTCGTCACGGCTTAATTTAAAGAGGGACGGCGTCACCCCTAATTCTGACGGCGTCAACCCCTGATAAGCCAGAACGGATTTTGGAGAGCTAAAGAGGGACGGCGTCAAGAAGGTCATCCGGGAACCCTAAAAGCGGCGAGGTGACGGCGTCACACTCCATAACGTGACGCCGTCAGATCTGAAAGTCTATATATAGTTTTGCAATTTTTTGTCATTAGTGTGGAACTTAGTGTGGAACTTATTGGGGAACTTTGTGTGTGAAAACCCTAGGACGAATTTGGCAGCTTTTTCAAGGCTTTTTGCCTTGAGATCTTCCATGTTACATTGAAGATAAGTTATCAATTAATCATTCAATATGTCTATGTGTTGTTTGATTCTATCTTGTTCTTGTCTTTTGTTTAACATGTTAGGCTAGATTTATCTTGTGTTTGCTTAGATCTAATGAAACCTAGCTATTGATTATTGGTTATTAGGGTGTTATTAGTTGTATTGGATGATTGTTCATCTATGTTAGGCTTAAGAAAACTGGCTAACTTCCTATTCGGTAACTTGCTTGAACGTCTTAAGAAACATGAACCAATGCGTACTAAAGGTTTTTATGGTTGTATTTAATGCACAAGCGAATTCTAGTGATCCCATGTTAGGAGCTTCCTAGCCGGCTCGACATAGGAGTGAAGTAGGAGCTTGTAGAGTTGGGGAAGTACGTACGCCACCCCACGAATGGTATTAAGGAATACACCCGTCATCCACGCAACTAATACACACTAATCAACCGGTAAAAGATAGTTAGGGAGTAAGGAAATCTAAGTAAACACATTTATCTCCACATAAGTTTTCACCAACCTTTTCATTTTCTGTTATTTTATTTTATTTGCATTCGTAGTAATTTGGGTTAGTTGACTAGCAACTAATTCCGCCCACTCTTTCAAACCCGAGATTTTACTTGCTTTCATAAAAATATAAAAACATAAAAAGAATCTTCTCTCACCCTTAGACCTATTAGAATAGTTTTTCATACCTAACGAACACTATTCCCTGTGGAGAACGATCAATCCCCCATACTTACCACTACACTATACTACATCGGTCAGGTACACTGCCTGGTGGGGTTGTAAGCCTCTTGAGATCCCTCGAGAGGTAAAACCTGTTGTAAGGTTGCAAAACCACGCATCAAGTTTTTGGCGCCGTTGCCGGGGAATAGTTATTGTTTAGGTTGAATTTTTATTTTATAGGTCTACTCACTAGATTCCTTTCTAGTGAGATTTTTTATTTTATTTTTCTAGGTTTTCTTTAGTCTATCTATTTTCTTCGTTTCTTTGTTCGTAACCATTACCATTCGACATCATGGAAGATGGTAATATCCTTGATCCCAACATCCCACCACCACAACAACCACCACCACCTCCTAGAGCCCGTACTTTAGGAGAATACTCCCGTCCTAGCCACCATGGCTATCGAAACACCATTGAGCTCACTCAAGGAGCCAATATCACACCCTTGCGATCCGACACCATCCGGTTGGTGCAAAGCGGATGCGCATTCCATGGACTTTGTTCTGAAGATCCTAATCAACATCTCAAGGACTTTCTCAAAATTGTTGATTCTATAGACCTTGATGTTGCCACTCGAGAGACGACCCGACTGCGTCTCTTTCAATTCTCTTTGCGGGACCAAGCTAGTCAATGGCTAGAACGTCAACCCGCAGGATCCATCACCTCTTGGGATGATCTCACCACTCGTTTCCTTGCTCAGTTTTTCCCACCGGGAAGAACTACCAAGCTAAGGAATGATATCTTGATGTTCCAACAACGTCAAGGCGAAACTCTCTACGAGGAATGGACTCGATTCAAGGACTTACTCCAAAAAGTCCCTCACCATGGCATAGAACTTTGGCTCCAAGTCCAAATCTTCTATGACCATATCAATCTCTCCACGAGGCAAACCATTGACCAATCGGCCGGTGGTAAGCTACGTGATCTAAGTGCAGAACAATCATGGGCTCTCCTAGAGGATCTTGCTCTTTATGACAACGAAAGTTGGAGTAATCCCCGTGATTTGAATAAAACGGTCAAGGCAATATCTTTGCCTTCGAACAATTCAAGCACTTCCGACCGTAGGATCATAGAACTTGAAGACCAAGTCAAGTTTCTCATGAAATCCTACGAGGGTCCTAAACCTTCAAGCCAAGTGAACAAAATCACTTCTTCATGTGAATTATGTAGTGGTCCCCACGACACTCGTGATTGCATGGAACTCCCCGAACAAGCTTTTGCGGACTACGCATCCTTGCGTACCGACGGAGCGGGAGACAAGTGATACACTTTCAAACCCGAGCCAAACCCCTACGGTGATACATACAACCCCTCATGGAAAAATCACCCAAACCTTAGGTGGAAACAAAACCAAAACGCACAACAAACCAATTCTTCCAACCCACCTAATCGTTTCCAATCAAGCGGTTCCAACTTGAACCGTACTTTCAACAACAATCCTTCCAGCAATGGTAGTACCAATAACTTTGAAGGATTGATGTCCCAATTTATGGCATCTCAAGAAGCCCGTTTAGCCAAGTTTGAAGCCGATTTCAAACAAAAACAAAGCGAGATGACCAATAAAATTGACAACTTGTTGAAAGCTCTCAATAACCAAGTGTTATCACCTCCACATAAGGACGCTAGGAACACAAATAGCGGACCCCAAGTAAAAGACCCCTCTTCATCCAAACACGTCCACTTTGTCAACATTGTCACTATTAAACCAATTGATAGGAATGAGGATAATAGTGAACCTAAGGATGAGGATAAGAAAGTCGAGGTTGATAAGGAAGTTAGGACAAGTGAGATTGAAGAAGTAGATGATGATGAGGACTACTTCAATAGGCTACCCACTAAGGAAGAGCGCGCATATCATACAAACTTATTCGATGACCCCGAGGCACCATACTTCCTAGGTAGACCAATCATAGAAATAGGCGACCCTTCTAATCTCAACATACCATGCAACATCGGACATTTGCATGTGTGGAAAGCCTACATCGACCTTAGATCACCCATAAACATCATGACTAGAGCCCACTACAACTTGATAATGAAATATCAACTTGGGTATAGGATGTTCCCTGACAAGGGTTGGATGAGTAACTTCACGGGAAGAGTTAAGGGATTACCGGTTTATGTAGGAAACTTCACCTATGTCACCGACTTTGTAATTGTAGAAGACATCCGCCCAATAGTCGATGCATCCTTAACTCAAGTGGTTTTTGGAAAACCATTTGTTGAGGTCTCTAGAATGACTTATGAACCTTCCTTAGGGATAGTTAGATTTAAGGATGAGACCGATGAGGTAAACTACCAAATGCCATATAAGATAGAACAATTCCAACACTTGTCAAATGTTGAGAAGGAGCTCAAGCAAGCGGTCTACTATAGGAATGATGAGGATAGAAATAAAGGAGTAGACTATGTTATGGAAAGGATATTCGGTTTCTACAAGGATTGTTTGAAATTAGGACCGGAATATAAAACCGGGAATGAAAATGGCCTAGGAACCGTGACCAATGATGGAATCACGTAATGTACGTGACTTTGAGTCTAGCTACAAGACTCGTTAATAAAGAAAAGCGCTTCTTGGGAGGCAACCCAAGTTTTATTTGCTTTGTGTGTTTATTTATTTGTTTGTTTGATTTTATTTGTTTCCGTATGTATGTTTAAATTTTATTATTATTGATTCATGTTAAAAACTAATTTGTGAAAATGCTTTATCTTGTTTTTAACTTCGTCTTAACTACATATAAAGGTATTTTGCAAAAGTTAAGTGTAAGGGAAATCTAAATCGGTTTATTAGAACACAAATGAACATGAATCGTATTAATATTAAATGAACATACATATTAGTATTTGTTTGAGTCAAATGCTTGTATCGAGTCATAATGATGTTTTGCAGGAATTCCAGGAAGTAAGGTATAGGTTTTCCAAAAATTTTCCGGAAACGTAACATGAGAATTCTGTCAGATCATATCTGACGGCGTCAGGAATTACAACCTGACGGCGTCAGGTTTAATTTTCTGAAAATTTTTGAAAGTTTTGTTTTCATAAAAAGTTTTTATTAAATCTCTAACTTATAATCTCCAGGAATCTGCAAAATTATCATTCCACAAGCATTATATCCTTATATATAGATTTTATCCCGCCGATGTTATGCAGGTTTTCGTGTTTGTTTTCTCAGGTTTAACAGGTTATTTTGGACAAGGAAATGTTTTTGGATCAAGCTTATGGCGATGCATTAGTCATGGAGCTTCAACATTACCTTGGAAGAAGATCTAACCGTGTTACTTCATTATCCACCGAGCGAATCAGGGGAGTATTTGATTTCATTCTTTTACTTTATGCTTTTACATTTGTTATTTGAACATTGGGGACAATGTTCATCTTAAGTGTAAGGGGGGGGGGGTAAAAGTACGATTAGAGAATGCTATTACGCTTGATTTTTGTTTGTTTAATAATAGATGTGTAATAAAACTAAGATAAATACCTGATAGGGCAATTTTAGTGCCAAATTTAAAATTTTTTACAACATATAGGAGTGAAACTTTGATCTTAATGAGCGTCTCACGGATAGGAGTTATATGACTAGCACGAAACCGTACCACTAAAAAATTTTCCACTCCCAAATATATGAGGTTCGCCCCTAGAATTGGTAGGAAAAGCATTTATGCTATGATGTGTGTACCGGTAGCACTTAGATTCTAGAACTTGCGTTAGGACCATTCCGAAGCCACAAGTGAGACTACATTCGTGTAGTTAGATTTACTACATGATAAGAGGCATTAGGATTAACCCATTGTTTTACACCTGTGGTTTTGTTATAATTACATTGGCTACATTGGTCAAGTAATTCTCCCACACCCTTTGCGTTGTACTCATTTTTAGTACACGATACCCCTAGTACACCCCTCAGAGCCTATCTTTTCGTTTCGACCTTTAAGCATTTTACTTAAAGGAAGAATTTGTTACACCCCACTTAAATGTACACCCAAATCGCCTTAGCCTACCTTGTATGCACTCATTTTTAGTGCATTATTGTGTCAACATTTGTTTAAACCCAAGTTAATTATCTAATTGATTACATGGTTGCTAAGTCGAGTCATATCCTTGTACATATTGTTTTGGGATGATTGGGACTCATGGGTAAAGTACTAGTGTAATGGAGTAATGGGGAAGAACATCATTTATTACCCCCATATGTGCTAAATATTTTAAAAGTACTCCAAGTGTTTTGATTATCTTAATTCGAGTCATTAGAATAGCATTTGTAAAGTTATGTAAAAGTTCAAGTGTAAGGGGATGCAACGCCCCTATGATGTATTATTTTGGATGGTAGGGCAAAAGTGTATGCAAAAAAAAAAAAAAAAAAAAAAAAAAAATCGAAAAAATCAAGAAAAATACAAAAAAAATACAAAAAAATGAGAAAAAGAAAAGTAGAAAAAACATACGGACTACCATCCCGTTTCATTTTATGTTTGTTTTATGTTTTTGTTATTTTCTTTCATTAGCTTAAATCGAGTCGAGTCTTGGCTTATGCAACATTGTATAGTACATGTAATTAATCAAGATCTTTAACTAACCACCAGTAAAATATCTTTTATCCAACAAAACCGTGTTTTTCCTTTTCCCTACACCTAACGTTATAACCCATGTAAAAGCCCTCTTTGATAGTTTATCTTAGGTGCTTACGCCTAGTGGAGGAGGTTTTCGATCCTTTCCCAAGCCTATGGTAATCTATTTGCTATGACAGGTAGTGAGAGATATTATCCGTTTTCATTTATGAGATTTATTTTGATGACACTTGAGAGATGTGAGTATCTAAACACTACTTGTGAGGTGCTAGTTTGTAATCTCCGTGCTTATTATGATTAAAGTGGAACGATTATTTGTTGTAATTACTTTTATGTTAGCATTAAATGACCCCTAACTTGTATTTTGATTAGAATAAAAGCGCATTTGCTTGAGGACAAGCAAATCTCAAGTGTAAGGGTATTTGATGAAGCGAAAAGTGTACCGCTTTTAAGGGGTCATTTAAGCCCTAAATCGTATTTATTTGATCAAATATTGTCCTAAATCGTTCCTTTTGTCATTTTAGGTACTTTTGAGAAGAAATCTGGAAAAGGAAGCATTTTAGACGTTTTTGGAGCATAAAAGTGAAGAAAACGACAAAGTCTCAAAATCATGCTAAAAGTTACCTTTGACGGCGTCAGGATTATCCCTGGACGGCGTCATGGCTTGGCAAGAAAAGGTGGATTTGAAATTTACTCATGATAAGCCAGAGAAATTTGCATGGGAATTCTGACGGCGTCACGCTTTAATCTGATCAAGGTCGTCACGGCTTAATTTAAAGAGGGACGGCGTCACCCCTAATTCTGACGGCGTCAACCCCTGATAAGCCAGAACGGATTTTGGAGAGCTAAAGAGGGACGGCGTCAAGAAGGTCATCCGGGAACCCTAAAAGCGGCGAGGTGACGGCGTCACACTCCATAACGTGACGCCGTCAGATCTGAAAGTCTATATATAGTTTTGCAATTTTTTGTCATTAGTGTGGAACTTAGTGTGGAACTTATTGGGGAACTTTGTGTGTGAAAACCCTAGGACGAATTTGGCAGCTTTTTCAAGGCTTTTTGCCTTGAGATCTTCCATGTTACATTGAAGATAAGTTATCAATTAATCATTCAATATGTCTATGTGTTGTTTGATTCTATCTTGTTCTTGTCTTTTGTTTAACATGTTAGGCTAGATTTATCTTGTGTTTGCTTAGATCTAATGAAACCTAGCTATTGATTATTGGTTATTAGGGTGTTATTAGTTGTATTGGATGATTGTTCATCTATGTTAGGCTTAAGAAAACTGGCTAACTTCCTATTCGGTAACTTGTTTGAACGTCTTAAGAAACATGAACCAATGCGTACTAAAGGTTTTTATGGTTGTATTTAATGCACAAGCGAATTCTAGTGATCCCATGTTAGGAGCTTCCTAGCCGGCTCGACATAGGAGTGAAGTAGGAGCTTGTAGAGTTGGGGAAGTACGTACGCCACCCCACGAATGGTATTAAGGAATACACCCGTCATCCACGCAACTAATACACACTAATCAACCGGTAAAAGATAGTTAGGGAGTAAGGAAATCTAAGTAAACACATTTATCTCCACATAAGTTTTCACCAACCTTTTCATTTTCTGTTATTTTATTTTATTTGCATTCGTAGTAATTTGGGTTAGTTGACTAGCAACTAATTCCGCCCACTCTTTCAAACCCGAGATTTTACTTGCTTTCATAAAAATATAAAAACATAAAAAGAATTTTCTCTCACCCTTAGACCTATTAGAATAGTTTTTCATACCTAACGAACACTATTCCCTGTGGAGAACGATCAATCCCCCGTACTTACCACTACACTATACTACATCGGTCAGGTACACTGCCTGGTGGGGTTGTAAGCCTCTTGAGATCCCTCGAGAGGTAAAACCTGTTGTAAGGTTGCAAAACCACGCATCAGCCTCTCATTCCGAGATGTGTTGATATTGAAAAGGTGGCACTCTGCTCCATGCCTCCGATGACTAAAAGCAAAACGCACACTATTGAGTCTAGAGCCATGAGATTCATCAAAGATCTCTTAGGAACACTTTCCATACAATGCACTTGTGTTCACCATTAAGGACACAAGTTGTAAGAATCTTAATGAGATCTAAGGATCTTGCCTTATATCATGATGGTTACGTGCTTCAAACGGTCTACAGTCTTGAAGTGATACTCCGGTATACTTCAGAGGCTCTCAACGGCCTTGGTTAAGATTAGGGAAAGTTTTCACACTATGCTGTTAACAATCTTGAAATTTGAACCTGTAAGCGCTGGACGATTTATTGCTAACTGTTTTATGCAGGTACTGACAAAAGTCCATCAACCATCATCATATGTTTCAACATCTACAACGTCTATGCAAATGTACAGAAGATGTTGATCAAGGCAAGAAAGACCAAAAGACGATACTTCAAAGATCACAAAGCATGAAGGAACGATGAATCAAGACTATTCTACAACGACACACAAAATTAAAGACAACGAAGACAAAAGACCATTTCACTGGGAGCATCATTGAAATGACCATCCCTTAGGGGGAGATTGTTAGCATTTAATTTATAAATGCAAAGTGATGGTCATTTGTAACATTGTAACTTGTGTGTTGTATGCATAAGTTAGTCTAGCAAAGTGGGCTTTTGGTAGTTAAATATGTAAGACGTCATGTATAAGTCTAGTCCAAAACAAAAGCCCACTCCAAGCCCATCAAAGCCCATTGAGGCGTCACATGTGTGGCATAAAAGACACACTCTCACCTCATTATCATTAGTTCTCATGTGTGTATCTTAAAGTGTACCAAAAGAGATAGCAAAAGGCGAGAGTGTGTGTTCTTAATGTTTATGTTTGTTTTCTTTCTTTTAAGCAAATAAACCATCGGTAATCTTTACATACGATCCACACTCTTCCTTATCTTGTTCTTGTTTAAGTACCATTCGATCTATAGTTAGTTTGTGTGATAAAGTAGGATTTCTAGTCATAACAACGATCTTCTGGTTCAAATTTATTGTTGCTTGATTTGATGTCTTTCTCAATCTGGCTTTAACTCTTTTATCTCTTTGCTTGTGTAATCTCTCAACTTCTTGAGGTTCTCTAACTCTTTCTGCATTTGTTTCTCAAATGCTATCTCTCTATTTCTTATTTTCTTCTCAAACTCTTGTTTCTCCATCTCTATTTCTTGAAGTATTCCTAACTTCCACTTTCTATGATTCGATCTTCACTCGACCGGATCATGTCTCTCTTTCTCTATTCGATTTTTCCTAAATCGTGTCTCTCTTTCTCTTGATTTCTCTTCTCTCAATTGATTCCTCTGAATCAATTTGTCTCTATTGATCTTCTCTTGATCAATTCTTTTCTCTATAACGATTCCTCTGAATCGTCTATCAATTTGATACTCCTGATCAAATTGTTCTTCTCTTTGTCTCGTGTTTCTGGTTTAGGCTGTGTTTGGTAAAAGTAGCAGTAGCAGTGAGCAGCAGCTGTGAGCAGTGGCCGTGAGCAGTAGCTGTTTTTTAAATAAAAACGTTTGGTAACATAGCTGTAGCTGTATTTATATATATGTAAAATGACGTAAAAGGACATATACATATTTCAATAGAAAATTGTCTAAATAAATAATAAAGTTACGTTTACATGCTGGACATTTCATAATACCGTTATACACTAGTAATGTACTACCGACGACGTGCATTCCATATTTGGTAACAAAGAATCATATAAAACTGCCTTTTATCTTTCTTTTATTGCCTTACGTGCATAAAATGATGATTGTGTATTTGTATTGATTTTTATTGAAGACGACGAAAGCCTTTTTTCTTTCTTTTTCAGCCGACTACGCGACTGGCGCTTCAAAAGGCGAAACTCTCGTCGTAGTTTGGCGACCAAAAAAGTCGCAATTCCGTTTCAAATGGTTTGAGCTTGGAAGCAACCTGCTATCTATCGATAGGCGAGAACAGACTGCTATTGGCTGCTTCGCCTATCGATTCTATTATGGCCGACTTGGAGACATCAGAGGAAGACTATCATCTCTATCCGGGTACGATCATAGCATAGCTTCATTCATAGGACTGACTTGAGTAGGAAAACTAAAAACCGAACCAACCTAAACTGGTTTGGTACTGAGTTCATTATGTACCATATCAAACATTGTTATTCTCTTAGCTTAGACTAATTTTGCATTTTCTTGGTTTTATTTTTATCAAACTCGAAGAAAATAGTGTGAAAAATGCTCTCCTGTTAGTTCTTATTGCTCAATTATATTTCTTTCGCTTGATAGTGAGTTGGAATGATAATGCCATAATGGTATGACTTTGTTTACAAAAAAGGTGGGTTATTGCAATCGTTCATAGTTTATACTTTATATAGTTTTAATAAGTGTATCTTCTTGCACAGGAACTTCTTTATCGAAGGTGCAACCGAAAAAGTCTATGTGTATTAGTGATGAGCGGATGTACTGGTATGTTTTATTTAAATAAATGTTGTGTCATTAGAATATATTTTTGTTTTGTATCATTTTCTTTGGTTTTGTATTATAATACATTTCTTGTTCTGTTGCATGATAAATGCAGTGACTGCTGTAAAACGTCAATCTTTGACTTGCATAGAAGCTGCCCTTCATGCAATTATGACCTTTGCCTTCAGTGTTGTTGGGAATTGCGTGATGGAAACCTTCAGGGATACAAGGAAGAAGTTATCTTTCAGTTTGAAGATCCAGGTACTGAATACTTGCATGGGGGGAAGAGCAAACTCAATGTCGTGAATGGTTCTGCTAATCCCCCTGGAAGAAAAAAGAAGCAAAACTATGACTGGAACACTCATGATGATGGAACAATTGAAAATTCCATGTGCTCCAAAAAGTATGGGTGGTTTTTATTAGGGATGGGGTAGGGGTATTTTAGTCATTGAATATATCCAAAGCTCTTGTAAATTGCCACAGCTTCAAAAAGAAGCATTGGGAAAAAAGCTTTCCTAAAAAATTGCCACAACTCATTGGTCTCTTACCAAACGAACATCAAAAATAAAAAAGCTCATTCTCACCGCTCATTGCCTCAAAAAGCTCCACGCCAAACATAGCCTTAGTTTCTTGCAATCTGCAAAACGTATTCCTCTTGAATCACTGCACTCCTCTAATTGCCTCTGATGAAACGCAAACTGAAACACCGGTTTGATTCGAGCCTCAGGCTCTAATACCACTGTTGGCCCATCCGGATCATCACTGGCTCGAATCAAACATATCTATTGAACAAACTCACACACACAAACTTTCTGTATATTGAATCTGATTGAACTGATTAGGGTTAACAATTTGATTACAATGTTCGACCTATATATACTAAACGAACCATCGTGACTTTTCCCAAGAGTCACAACTTTCCATAAATAACTAACTATAACTACCATAACCGAAATTAACTACTATTCGGTTATTAACTTTATTCTTGACACACTAGGACCCTAAACTTATAAACTTTACATACTCGACTCTAAATACACAAATAACTAATTACATAACGACCCCTATACTTTAAATTCACATGGATTAATGAATTAACTTCCAATAAAAACTATTGTTGATACAAAAGTTGGGCGTTCCTTGATTCCGTACCAATCAGATCTTAATGCTTGAGACCTGCGCACTAAGAAAACAAAAAGACACCGTTAGGCTTAACGTGGGATTGTCTCCCACGATTATCCTCCGGCGTGAGAGTAAGTAATCGGTTTTTAGGGTTTAGTTGAAGAGTTAGGGTTGTAAGTCGTACCTTTGATGAGAGTCGAGAGACTCTTTATATACACACGAAACTCTTGTTGGTTTCGTGTTCCTCACTCCTCAGCATATCCCGCATAGGGCGGTTACTTGATACATATCCCATAAATAAGAGATATCCTATCAAGACCATAAATAACTTCGGGTTTGGGCCAAAGTAAGCCCAAATCGCTATCGCAATAGCCCATTCGTGATGGGCTTGAGTCCATTCGTGATGGACTTGAGTATGGGTCGGGTTCGTGACCCGAATACGGACTATACGTCATCATGTCCCCCCAGTCTAGTGTGCGCAATGCAAAATTGCGGACGCTAGACTAACAACTGTAGCTAAAAATATTTCTTGATACGTAGCGGGGAAGTTTCAAGTATTTCCCGCCTAAAAAATCAAATTAATCTAGTCCAAGTACATCCGTATCTCCTTCGTAAATCGTGAAGGGTGGGTGAAAAAGTGCTTTACCTTTTTGCTTCCCAGCCACACGATTAGAGCAAGTGGGGTACATGTGTCGTTCATCCAAGAATGTGTGTAACCCTATATAAAGGTTAGCCGTCTTTTCACTGTGGCTGCCACAGTAAAAACCATCCTTTTCCGCCATTGTTAAACCTCCAAACAGCAATCAAAAATCAACAAAAACTAAGGTAATAGCGCGTGCGTTTATAAGAGTTATTGAAGGTTAGTCATGGTTCTTCAATTGTCTGATTTCAATTCCGATATATCGGAGGATGAACTTCGTCAGTTCACCTCAGATTATTACATCCCTCTCGCATTGCATCCGGTAGTTCCGGCAGCCAATGCGTCAATAGCGAATTTCCCGCAAGGGAAAATAGGGGTATACACGCGTTTTTTCGAATTCGCTAACCAGCGTGCGCCCATCTCCCTCTTTTTGTGCGATATTCTAAATCATTATCGTCTTCATATTTCCCAGCTGCACTGTATAGGTGCGGCAAAGATAACCAATTTTGAAGTGAATTGTCGCTTGTTAGCGATAGAACCCACAATTCATCTTTTTCGCGCGTTTTACCACACTTCGTGGTCAAACGGGTGGGTTTCCTTCTCCAAGCGCGCAGGGCCACTGCAGTGCTATACGGAGAAGTTAGACGCACTGAGGGATTGGAGAGAAAAATTCTTTTGGGTTGATAGGGCATTTTTCCCATGGATTTTTGAGTTCTACACTCGAGAATCATTACCGAGAGACGAGCGCCCAGACCCCGGATTGTATAACGTGGTTGATGCGGATATGATAAATTCCAATCGCATACCGATCAAAGCGTACCCAGAAGAGTTGTTGGTGCACATGGGCATCAGTCGCAATTACTTCGGTAGTCCAGAAGAAGTGCCAACATTTTTGGATGAAAATAGCCGGGGTGGGTGCTTGTCTCCTCCTTCCTCTTCGCTTAGTAGTTGTAAGCGTTCTTCCTTTTATAGCTTATCTAACATATTTGGTGTTTGTTTGTTGTTTTGTTGCGCAGAGATGGATTTGTTCGATGTTGTTCGCTTGGCGAAGCCCACTCAGGTGATCGTAGGGGTGCGCCCATTGAGAGATGGAGAGGAGCCATTACTTCAGGCTACTGCAGGGCGCACGATGGTGATCGCGCAGGAGGAGACAGAGGAGACAGAGGAGATAGGGGAGGTCCCCACAGGTGTCACTATGGCTACTCCTCTGCGTAGCTTTCCCGCTCCTGGGTCGCAAATCCCTGCGGAGTTATTGCATATAGACTCGTCGGGGAGTGCTATGGATGAGTCTGAGGAGGAGGGCCAAGGGTTAAAGCGCAAGAGATCGTCTGGTGATGATGGCGCAGGGACATCAAGTAAGCGCCCTGCTATTTTTGTGGGTCAATCATCTGAGGATGGTGCGTCATCGCATAAAACTCCTCCCCTCAAGTAAGTACTTGTATCTTTGGATCTTCAGTCCTTTAATCCGCGCTTAATACAATAGAGTAACTTTGTTATTTGCGTGCAGTGCTGAAACTGCTGTTGATGATGATGCGCATGTTGGGAATTCACCACCCAAGACTGGTTCTGCATATGTTGGTGAGTTTGTGCCTGAGAGTCCAGTGGATGAGGAGAAATCTTCTGGAGATGCGCCAAGAAATCACCTTTTAGAGGAGTTGGCGTTGGCTGCTGCGCACCAGGCTTCATTGGTTGCGCGGCTACAGGCTGAATATGGTGGTGAGGGTAGCCTGGTTGCACAGAAGGAGAAGGAGATCGACATTCTGAAGGCGCAGTTGGCTGATGCGCAGGCTGAATTGAGGGCATCTGCTATGTATGACCAGAAAATTGCTGATGAGAAGATGTCGCTCATGGCCGAACTGAATCAGGAGCGCACTGGCGCAAAAGAATACAAGGCCTCCTGCCTTTGGGCCTTGAAATATATGGAGCTAAACAAGGGGAAACTCATGTCTGACTTGGATGAATTCCGCAGGGCTGTAGAGAGTCTGCTGGAGAATCAGGAGAGCAAGCTGCGCAAGCTCAGCATCGAATATGATGAGGAGTTATATCCACATTTGGTGTCAACAATTGCTGAGCGCAGATGGCTTATCAGCCATGGCTTGCGTCTTGCTGCCATGACCACGCTGGAGTCTCGAGAGGTCAAGGAGTCCTTTGGGAATGTGGTTCAATGTGCCCTAGCGCGTGGTAAGGCAGAAGCAGTAGAGGAACTGTGTGCGGCCAAGGTTTTGGCGATGCCTCCCTCCGAAGTGCCTGGTTATAATGAGAATGCTTATGGTGAGCTTGTTTCTGCTATGGAGAGGTTAAAACTTTTTGAGCTTCCTCATATTGCGCAGCTGGAACGTGACCAGGATTACCCCATAAGCGTTATCATGCAGGGTTTAACTTTGGCTAGGCACTCATCCGAAGACGCTGAGGCGCAGCTTGACTACTTTCTGAAGCCGGATGTGTCGCAGCTGCATGTGCCTATTTTTGCTCACCCTCGTGACATCCTCAACCCTTTTGCCCTTGAGAAAGAAATTCCATTGAAGGCATCCTTAGAAGCCCATGAGATGAGACTTGCCAAGAAGAAGGGCGTGAAAGGGAAAGCCATTCTTTGTGGTCTTGGTGCAGCTCACATTCCCAGATCTGATGGGGTGCCCGTTAGCGTGCCAACGGTAGCACACAAGGATGCTGAGCTGTTGCAGAGGCTTAAAGATGCTGATTGTGTGGCGCGCCTAGCGGGTAGCTCAGGGCTCAGGCGTACTCGTAGCATGTCTTGGTAGTTTTGATGTAGTGATGTTGTGTGGTATGTCCACTTTTTGTTGTACATATGCTTGTTGAATATGTACTTTTTATGAACTTGTTATCCATAATAAAGTGTTGATTAGAAAAATACGATTGTACGCATATTGTATCAAGTTTGATTGTGGTTACAAGTTTTGTACTTAGTTATTTCGTCTTTGCATAAAAGATGTCTAAGAATCAAACCGTTTGTATAAACACATTTAAAGAAAGTTACAAGGATTTATAATCACTTATATCATAATCGTGTATGAAATTTATGACATAGTCGTGTATGACATGATCGTATATAACATAATTGTGTATGAAATTTACAAGTTGTTGTGTATCCGTCGTGGGGTGCACAAGTGTATGGATTGCAGCGTGCTACTAATACCATATTAAGGGGTTAATTGTCTTAACTCCTAATTTGTTAAACGCGCACAGTGTGCATTGATGTGTATCCGTCGTGGGGTACGCATCGAACTTACTCCAACGTCTTGAGAGTAAGGTGTTTAACAAGGATGCGTGATCCGATGTTGATGGGTTTGCAACCCTCTTACTCAACGAGTCATTTAGTAGGTTTACTCATCCTTTTACCATCGTGGGTTTTTAATTGGTGCATGCACGCCATGTAGGCACAAGATAATATAACAATAGTATTGAAATATAAGTAATATGTAAACAACAAAGTAAAGTGTGTCGTGGAGTTAGCTAGAAACCACAACATTTTATTAATACTTGCAAGTTTTTGTAAAAAGATAAAAACATTCATCTAAATGATAAAACAAAAATGTAAATACACGGATATTTATTGAGCACTTACTAAAGTGCGGAGGTCTCCGTGTATTGGGTCGTAACCTTTCCTAAAGATAGCATCTCTTGAGATTGCAGATATTCCATGTGCGTTGTAGCTCACGGCCATCCATGTCGCGCAGCTTGTACGCGCCTTGTCCTAGTGCTTCAATGACCTCATAGGGTCCTTCCCACTTTGGTCCAAGTTTACCTGTATCTTCTGCGTGGCTTGCATCGTTAGCGCGATACACAAAGTCGCCTGGTCTGAATGAGGTGCTTCGAACTTTAGCATCGTAGTATCCCTTCATCTTTGACTTGGATTTCGCCTCACGTATAGCTGCGCGCTCGCGCCTTTCTTCCAATAGATCCAAGTCTATTCGTCGTTCGTCGTCATTGGTCGCGACATTAATTTCCGCGGTGCGGATAGTTGGCATCCCAATTTCAGCTGGTATGACAGCTTCTATCCCGTAGACGAGGGAAAAAGGAGTGTCTCCATTGCTAACTTTGATTGTCGTGCGGTGCGCCCATAAGACAGGCGACAATTCGTCCACCCATCTTCCTTTGTGTTTGTCCAGGCGCGCTTTAATTCCTTCGCCTAGACTACGATTTGCGCGCTCAACTAAACCATTGGTTTGTGGGTGTTTAACTGATGCGAAGTGTTGTGTGATATTTAGCTCTGCGCACCAGTCCTTGAATGGGTTATCACGGAATTGTTTTCCATTGTCCGAAACAATTTCCCCAGGTAGTCCAAAGCGGCATACAATGTTTTCCCAAACGAATCGTTTTACTTGATTACATGTGATTGTCGCAACTGCTTTTGCCTCAATCCACTTAGTGAAGTAGTCTATTGCTACGATAAGGAATTTCAATCCTCCTGCTGCGACAGGGAAGGGACCCGCAATGTCGATACCCCACTTATAGAATGGCCATGGAGAAGTGATAGGTGTTAGCTCTTGCTGTGGTCTGCGCGGGATGGGTCTATGAACTTGGCAGTCATTGCATTTCTTTATCACATCACGCGCATCACGATGCATAGTAGGCCAGTAGTATCCTGAGCGCAATGCGCGTGCTACGACGGACCGTGGTCCTGAATGCATACTGCATGAACCAACGTGGATCTCTCGGAGTACGTAATCCGCCTGAAGAGGTCCAACGCACCGAAGCCATGGTTGTAGGAATGAACGCCGATATAGGATACCATCTCTGAGCTCGAACCTCTGCGCTGTGCGACGTATCCGTCGAGCGTCCTTCTGCTCGTCGGGCAGTTTGCCCTTACTTATGAATTCGATGATGGGGGTCATCCATGTAGGATCCTGCTCTTCTATCACCGTAGATATCTCCATCTCCGAGATGGATTTGTTCTTTAGGATCTCCACTAAAACTTGTTTTGACAGGTGCGCGAAGCTAGTAGATGCGATCTTGCTTAGCGCATCCGCTTTCTTATTTTCACCTCTAGAAACTTGTTTAATGGTAAACCTGTCAAAGTCTTGTATTAGTGATTTGGTCTTATCGAGGTATTGGACCATGTTATCCTCCTTAGCCACATATTTTCCCAACACATGGTTGGCTACCAATCGGGAGTCCACGTTTGCTTCTAGGTTACGTACACCCATTCGATTTGTAATGCGTAATCCGGCGATTAGGGCTTCATATTCTGCCTCGTTGTTCGTGGCTGTGAATTCGAAACGCAGTGCATAAGTGAATTCCATTCCTTCTGGATTAGTGAGGATAAGGCCAGCGCCCGACCCATCCACGCATGAAGATCCATCGGTGAACAGGACCCATGGTTCTTGTAATTCTGCCTTGCTCGGTGGAGGTGCGTCATCGGTATCTGGTTTTTCGATGATGAAGTCTGCTAGTATTTTCCCTTTAACCGCAGTGCGTGGTCTGTAAGAGATATTATACTCGCCTAATAGCACACTCCATTTTTGTAATCGTCCCAATGCATCAGGTTTAGAGATAACTTGCTTAATAGGTTGGTCTGTGATCACCGCTATTGGGTGCGCTTGAAAGTATCTACGCAGTCTTTTGGCGGCGAACACTAGCGCCAGGACCAACTTTTCCATTGGGCTGTAGTTAATCTCTGTCTTCTTGAGTGCTTTGCTTACAAAGTATACCGGTGTTTGAACAGAATCTCTATCCGTCAATAACACTGCGCTGACCGCTCCATGAGTTGCGGATAAGTAGACGATTAACTCCTCCCCTGGTCGGGGTGCAACTAGCTTAGGAAGCGCTGCTATATGTTGCTTAAGCTGTGTGAAAGCTTCTTCCGCTTCCGTAGTCCAACGAAAGTCTCCCTTTTTTGTACACTTCTTGAGTGTTTTAAATAAAGGAAGTGACTTATCCGCTGATTTGGACAGGAATCTGTTCAAACCGGCTAGCTTTCCATTCAGAGATTGAACTTCTTTCAACGTGCGCGGTGAAGGAAGTTAGATGACAGCCTCTGTTTTTTCTGGGCATGGCTTAATGCCATCTGGTTCTATCAAATATCCTAGGAACATGCCCTCTGTAGCGCCAAAAGTGCATTTCTTAGGATTCAACTTCATGTTGATACTTCGTAGTGTTCTAAATGTTTCTTCAATATCGCGCACCACTTCATCTTCAGTATGGCTTTTTATAACAAGGTCGTCTACATAGACCTCTAGGTTGCGGCCCACTTGCTTTTCAAATGCATTATCTACCAGTCGCTGGTAGGTGGCGCCCGCATTCTTCAGGCCAAAAGGCATCTTTGTATAACAAAAGACGCCTTGGCTTGTGTGGAAGGCTGTTTTTTCCTCGTCTTCCTTAGCCATTTGGATTTGGTGGTACCCTTTATATGCATCTAAGAAACATTTAAAGGGATACCCGCACAAAGATTCCACCTTCCAGTCTATTTCTGGTAGTGGGTAGCAGTCCTGTGGACATGCTTTATTAAGATCAGTGAAGTCCACACACATCTGCCAACTACCATCGCTCTTCTTGACCATTACTGGATTGGAGAGCCAATCATGGTAATAGACTTCTCGCATGATACCTGCGTCCACAAGCTTGTGTACTTCTTCCAGAATGGCTTTTGCGCGCTCTGGAGCCTGGCCGCGCTTTTTTCTGCCTTACTGGGGAATATCCTTGTCGGATTTTCAGCTTGTGTTCTGCAATCGAGCGTGACACACCAGTCATGTGCTTTGGTTCCCATGCGAAGATATCCAGATTCCTTTGCAAGAGTGCGCACACGGCCGCTTTTCCTTTGTCAGACGGCGATCCCCCAATCGATACTTCTTGCTCTGGGTATTCAGGGTGAATTGCAACCTTTAGGTTTTATACTTTAGTTGTGCTCTGTTCTGGTGTGTGCGTTGTTTCGCATGTAATCGTGTTACATTCTTGAGGTGGTGCGGCGCTATTGTAGATGGTGACAATGCCACCTTCTACTGGGAATTTGAGCATCCCATGCGATGTGGACGGTACTGCGCGTATTGCTGAGATTCCTGGTCTTCCAATAATGCCATTGTATGATGAAGGAGATCTGATCACCATAAAATTCATCCAGGCTGTCGCGGAGTGTTCCTTACTACCAACAGCGACTAGTAGGCGCAGTTGCCCCATGGGCCATATCTTTTCTCCTGTAAAGCCAGTAAGCGCAGTCGTGGCTGGACTTAATTGTCTTTGTATCTCAGGGCGCAGTCTCTTGAAACAATGTTCATACATTATATCCGCTGATGCCCCTCCATCAACATACATGCGGTGGATATCGTGACCCCCCGCATTTATCTCAATGGTGAGTGGTTCTGCCACTGCGTTGTCCGCAGCCAAGGTGGGGAAAGAGATTTCGCTTCCATGAGAAAATTTCTGGCTCACCTTTTGCCTAGTCTTTCGCTGCCATGATTGTATCATGTAGATAGTATCAGCTTTTTCCTTAGGCGCTTCCTTCTTGCCTCCAGTTTTCTGCTTGTCTTTCCCATCCTTAATATTTTTAACGAGATGGTCCAATCTGCCTTCTCTTACTAGTTTCTCAATTAGTTGGCGCAATTGGACACACTCATTAGTGGTATGGCCCTTCTGTGCGTGATATTCGCAGTACCCGGTCCCTACGCGCTGCCCTTCTGGGGTGCGCATTGGTGGGGGTCTCGGAAAGTTCGCGCCTTCCGTTGCAAATATCTCCCTTGGAGTCTTCGTTAGTGGGGTATACTTGTCGTTTCCCCGTCCGCCCCCTTGGCTGCGATAGTTTTTGTTACGATTGCTACTCTGGTCATTGGATTGTCTCCTTGGCTCTTCTTGTGACCTATGGTTTGAGTAGCCTTTCTTGTTATCCGCAGCAGCGGCTTCTCCTTGGATGAAGGACCTCGTGCGCTTCATCAGTTCATCAAAGGTTTGGGGAACCCTATCGTTTAACTTTTTTATCAGATCTGGGTTATTGATCCCGTTCATAAACCCTGAGATCTTTAGTATTTCAGGACACGCCTTGACGTGTATGCATTCGTCCTTATAGCGCTCCATGAAAGCGCTTGTGGATTCCCCTTGGCGCTGTTTTACCCTAGCGAGCTCGACAGGGTTTTTGGCGCACTTCTTCCTTTGAGTAAAGTTTAAACGAAACGCCTTTCGCAACTCTTCAAACCCACCGATGCTTCTGCGTGGAAGCTTACTGAACCAGTTGCGCGCATTCCCTACTAATGTAGAGTTAAACATGTGGCACCACACAGGTTGTGGCCAATTTTCGATAGTGGCTGCTGATTCGAAAATTTTTAGGTGATCATCAGGATCACCTGTCCCATCATATGTTTTGACATTAGCAGGCATGCGCCTTCTCTTATTTTCCAAAAAATCGCTGATGCGCCGAGTGAACGCATCAACTTTTTGGCGGCGCCAGGGACGAGACATGTCTTCGTCTTCCTGTTCGCGGTATTTTCCCCTTGATTTCCAGTGTCCGGTTTCTTTGTCCTCGTTGTCCGAGGAATCACTTGAGGATGGGCTTACTCTTTTACGACGCTTGCGCCAACTATCATCGGAATCCGAGCTTGCTCCTCTGTGGCGCTTGCGCCGACTATCCTCGGAATCAGAGCTTGAAGGGCTTTCGCTCGAGGAGCATCGTCGCCCAAGCCTATCATGAACCCTGCGACTACCAAGCCTAGCGTGGACATTGGCGCGCCGTTCCCCATCTTCATGCTCCTCCAGATACTGAAAGTCGGCTGCTTCGTCATCCACAACCTTCCTTCCAATCCTAGTGAACACTGGGTGTTTGCGGCTATCCTTCTCGCGTCTTTCCTTTCGGTAGCGCGATGGGGAAGCTTCATGCTCAGGGTCGAAGTTGAGCCTGGCGTGCAGACTTTGACTTGACCTCTTTTTCGCCTCCTCTCGCATGAGCGCAGCCAAGGTTTCGTAGTTCTGGGACACAAAATCACTTGGCGCTAGTTCAGGCGCAACTCCTTCTAGCGCGAGAGTGTCTGTTTCCAAATCGGGACCCTTGTTTCGAGTGGGCGCATTTGGCGGTTCAGTGAAGTTTAACTCTGGCATGGTGAGAGGAGTGCGCATTAGATCCACCGTGCTAGTGGTTGTTGTAGTAGCATGGGTAGTCCTTGTGATCGGTTCTACTGGGGTAAAAGCCAGGTCTGAGTGTGATCTTAGGCTTTTGGGCGCACTGGTTGTTCCAGAGGGCGGCTTAGCGGCAGAATCAGTTTGCTGCTTCTTCCCCAGTGGGTCGTCATGTGTTTTCTTTGTCTGCAGAGTCCGCTGATTTGGGTTTCCATGCTTCGTCATTCTAGTTCTTCGTAGAGTTCTTAGTGTAGGGTCCCACGGATGGCGCCACTTGTTGATACAAAAGTTGGGCGTTCCTTGATTCCGTACCAATCAGATCTTAATGCTTGAGACCTGCGCACTAAGAAAACAAAAAGACACCGTTAGGCTTATCTTGGGATTGTCTCCCACGATTATCCTCCGGCGTGAGAGTAAGTGATCGGTTTTTAGGGTTTAGTTGAAGAGTTAGGGTTGTAAGTCGTACCTTTGATGAGAGTCGAGAGACTCTTTATATACACACGAAACCCTAGTTGGTTTCGTGTTCCTCACTCCTCAGCATATCCCGCATAGGGCGGTTACTTGATACATATCCCATAAATAAGAGATATCCTATCAAGACCATAAATAACTTCGGGTTTGGGCCAAAGTAAGCCCAAATCGCTATCGCAATAGCCCATTCGTGATTGGCTTGAGTCCATTCGTGATGGACTTGAGTATGGGTCGGGTTCGTGACCCGAATACGGACTATACGTCATCAACTATACATAGAAGTCAAAATTTTGGAGGCCCAAACCCCTTCTACCCCTCATTATCCTTCGTTCATGTTCGCCCGCCAGCCTCTTCGGCCCGTCATTGGTTCACCCCACCTAACATCAATAATGTGATAAGAAATGACATTTGGTAGGTCAACTATAGTGTCAAATCTTTGTCTTGTGCATCATCTCATTTATCTATTGTCATGATCTTACAAATAGTGAAATAAAGAAGAAAACCATGTCTAGATTAGAGTGTTGTTATATGATGAAAGAAATTGATCTTTTTTCTTCTTTTTTTTTTGGAAGGCGACTTTCAATTTTTTGAGACGGAGTCGCACCTGCCACATCGGCAGGACCTCATCCACCACATACCCAGACTATGTTATCTGAATCGGGTCCACGCTGGTGTATTGGGGACTATTAACGGCTTCCTCCCGGAAACCGTACCACCTCCACACGAGTTTTTCTCGCTGGAGTAACGGCCGGATGAAAACCGGAGGCGGCTCGGATTTGAAACCTGCTCAACATTGGCTCACAGGCTCTTCCTCTTCATTGCCTGGTACCAACAGAGCATTGTCGCTCATATGTGAAGACTTCCCGGTACGGTCACCCATACCGATACTACTTTCACACGGGCTCACTTAACTGAATAAGTGATACCCACTGGGCCACAAGCCTGTTGATGAAAGAAAGAAATTGATCTATGACATGAGAATGAATATGTTTGCCACTACAAAGTCAATGGCTGCTCAAACATTCTACTATTCCATTCTCTCTTCTTTTTTTTCACTTCAAATTCATTCTTAACCTCTGCTTTTGTTTCAAATCATTACCACTTACATCCATTTTGCACCTCTAGCTTTCATTTCAATCAAACCTTACTTTACTTTATACATAGCACATCCCATCATTCATGATTACAAGACATCATACCTTACACGTATGGTGCTTTTGCATGCAAGTTATAATGAACCACCATGAGTTGATGACATCAAACAATCAAAAACTGCTTCAACTTTTTTCTTTATACAAGACCACATAAGAAACATACTCCACAAACAAAAACTTTACATAATGCAACTATACTTGTGTGAATAAGAAACGAATACTATTACTTGTACAATGTACAAGACAATTATACAGCAGAAAAACAGAAATCGAGCTCTTATCGGGAAATTAGTGTGATATATGATGCTTGTACTTCCGTTTTGCGTCATAACTTGTCAAGTTAGTGTGACATACAATGTACAAGACAATTATATAGCGAAAAAACAATTCTCGTATACATGGTTGTCAAACTATTCAAATTCAGATAGGGTTTGAGTTATCAACATATAGTTTTGATGGACCTTTTCAGGTTATTCAAGTCTGCATAAAAATACTTGTCAAGCTATCAAACTTGCTATCAAATTGAGATTAACTTAGCCTGATACCGTCAGTCGAATATGAGAGATAAAGTTTGGGAGATAGTATAGCGTAAAAACAGATGAAGAACACTTCATGAATACATGACTTAAAGATAATCTAGCTTCCTTTAGTTGAAAGGGGTTTATTCTAAACTGTCATGCAAACATTAATATACATTACTACCGTTGTAATTACATAAAAAAAACAAATACAGTTTATCCGGTTACAGCACATTAAAATTCATTCCAACACGTGAATTAGGGATATGGAGTTCAATTTCGGGGACTTTTTCCCAAAGAAGAAGGCGCACTTGGACTAAAAGGTTCTCTTGGAGCGGATCGTGGACTATGCATTGCTCTCAGTTCATTAACCCTGGGACTTTTGATAGATAATCGTGGACTATGAATACTTTTGCCATCTCTTGTGGGGGTTGTCGTGGTGCTTGTAATTCTTGAACTACACGTACGCCTAATTTCACCACGGCTTCGCGTAACAACCTCATCTAGCACTTCTCCAACGTCTACATTTGAAGGTCTAGCACCAAATTCTCCCTCCTAATTCAACCCAACAAGACAGATAATCAGATATTTGAATTTTGGTACATTATGTTTAATAAAGGATAGATTTTTTTGCATAAAGTACTAACGCACTTTTTGAGCTTCAAAAGACTCATGTACGTACAAGAAAGATACAATGACCGAAATGGGACAAATGACAAAGACTTTGGTATTACGTGACACAAATTAACCCTTTGAAAATTTCGTGTAAAATGACCCTACGCGACTAACTTAAACGGATTATTTAGTAAATAGTTAGATACTCGAAATAAGATTCACGCACCTGAGGATAATTAAAAGGAATAGCCGGGGCCTCCTCATACTCGGCTGCATCCAAGTCCTGAAGATGCACGCCTTTGAAAAACTTTGGCAAAATGTATTGTCTTACAGGAACCAATAGCATAATCATCAAAGGGAACAAAAGTCCCGCTATTGGAACCCACGTAAGGCCAAAACATATGAGCAAGTATGATGTTTGGAATAATGTAAATTTCGCAATAGTCCCGAATGGCACTGTTTCCACAAACGTAGCATGGTAGTCTTCCAGAACTCTGCAACACCATAATATTTGTATATTAGTAAAACTATTCTCATCAAATGCTAACAAATATATATATTTTTGCAAAAAACTTACTTGAATCTTCGGCTTGGTGCAGTGAAAAGGAGTAATATTCTTTCCCAAAATTGGTTTCCGGGTAAGCTCTCAATTGCCATGAAAGCAAAGTAACCCCAAAGAACTGATGTCGGGATGAGTTTAAGAAACGGCATAGCAGCAACACATCCTCCAACCATACACGCTTGAAGTAAGTTACTCACACGTTGTTCTTTGACTTCAACGGGTAAAAGGTCATCTATTTCTTTTTCCACGTCGAAGATAGTCTCGTTCACAGGTGCATCGATGTTCCCCATGCTTGCAGCTAATTGAAGCGTTGATGGTTTCAGTTCCTTCAACCCACGATCCGACGGTACTTGATGCACTAAGGGAGTCTGCATTTGATGATATGCTTCTTGCATGTTTCCATATAATTGACCTAAGCTTGAGTTTGTTCTCATACTTTCTCGTGCTGACTCAACGAGTCGGTTCCTGAGCAACTGCATATTGACATTCAGATTAGTTTGTATTAACTTTTGTTATTCCAGATAAAAACTTTGTGTTCACTTTTTGAAGTCAAGCTAATGAACATGGGGTTACCTGATGTTTGAGAGTAGCAAGACTCTTGGTATGCATAGGAGATTGTGGAATGACACCATTAGAGGGGGGGATCCCAAGCAAACCGCATAGTAATGTCTGACATGAATAAATGATCGTTAGTTATTGTACAACTAGTGCAAAATACAAGTGTTAGAAAGTCAACAAAATTTTTACCAGAAAGCCCAAAAGAAGCAGGTCGTAATGGAAAGAAGGCGGTTTTCTCAAATTAAATTCTTTCTGTTGAGCGAGTTGAGATGCTACACTGTGGTCAAAGTAGTACAAAACTGCGATCATTGTAGCGGGAACGAATGCTCCAAATATGAAGAGAATAGGGACATCTAGCATATCCTGCACATCATTTAGTATTTTAGTCTTTAATTCAATTTAAGCAGGACAGTAGTGAATTAAGAAAAATAAATAATATCAAAGAAAGATTTACCTTGATAACGGTCCAGTTCTCGTATGCACCAGGAGACCACGGGTTTGGGCTAAAAAGACGTCGTGGGATTCCTGTTGGGACACTTCCAGCTGGTGCATAGGACACTGCTGTCCACACAAGGACCATAAGGGGTACCCCGTAATCTGCAATAAGGCTTCTAATCCAACCTGTAGGTACAAAAAAAGATGCATTGGAAGATGGTAGGCTGGAAAAATTAGTCACAGTGGGTGTTTGGTGTAGTGTTTTGCAAGTGATCCATGTCATTATAATAACTATCACAACTTATAGACAGCAGAAGCATATCCAAACACTATCTCATGTAGACCATTTTGTTACAGTTAATTCTCCAATTCCGCCTATTTCATATCAAATATTTATAACACAGCGCGAACATTAGAATGCATACCAGAACCATATCTCCATGATCTAGCTTTCCGGCTTTTCAATCCAGTCAATAAAAGACCAAACGACAAAACAAGTGCAAACATTCCATTGGCGAATCTCCAGGAAGAAATAAACTCGATTGACTTCATATTTGCCCGCTCTGGTATGCGAAACTCCTCTACTAGTCCCTGAAATAATATTTATAACATAATCAAATCCCGTATATAATTTATGATATACAAAACTAAAAACAAAAAATTGTGAATCAGTTATGCATACTCTGATTGCTTGTTGCATAAAAAGCATAGCAATAAGTAGGCCAAAGAGTTCACCAGCAACACGTGTGAACCGATTGATAATGGAACATGCTCCTAGTATCGCTAGCATAAACAGCAAAGCCGCAGTCCAAACACATACCCTAAGAGTTTAAGCAACCAATGAATTAGTTCTATTTTTTTTTTTCTTAAGATCTAAACAGCAAGAAATAGATACAGAAGACCCAATCCGAGGGTGTTTGGGATTGTTTATTTAAGTGCTTTTATGCTTATTTTATAAATAAGCAGATTAGCAGCTTACAGTGTGTGGGTGAAACTGCTTTTCTGCTTACTTTAGTCATAAATAAGCACTATAAATGCTTATACTGATAGCAATATGAAACATATCAGAACTAGATAAAAAGAAACACAGCTCACCATCCGGTCCATGCAAGAAACAGTTTATGACCCAGTTCTGGTCTTTGTTTAGCAAAGTTATACATAAAGGTGTACATGAGTACGGTAGGCTCAGCAACGCCTAGAATCAACAACGGTTGACCTCCAATGATCGAATGTATGATCCCACATATTGCAGTGGAAGCCAATGTTTGAACAGCAGTCAAAGCTCCTTCTGCATGTTCCAAAACAAGCAATTTTAACATACTATATAATTGCTTAACCCGTATTTCAAATAAACATGTTGCATACCCGTATTTCGTTCTAGTTGTTCTCCAAATGATATAACCGGGATTGCTGAGGCGAAGAAGATGTATGTTGTCGGAGCCAAAATCCTATGGTTATGAAAATAAAATGAGGAATCAGTATGACAGACAATTAAATCAAATTCAATCTGGTAACAGGTTATTGTCATTTACTCGCTAGATTATCAATTCATTGTATAGTGAAACATATTTTTTGATTATTTTCGGGTAGTAATCAGTTTAGAAGTAGCTACAACAAAACATTTGATTTTCTAGAGTTCCAATATACATGTAGATTTTTGAATAATTAACAATATCACATCTTTCTAATTATCATATTTTGAGAACCACACGGTAAGTAGTTGTAAATCAGGTGACCTAGTGGTAGATGGCCCAAAGGTCTTAGAAGAGACCCGGGTTCGAACCTCATAGGGTAAACATCTTGGGAGGTACAGGGAAGAGCCCGAAAATGGTCAAGTAAACATTTTTTTTTTGGGTAAAGGGTTTCCCCAGTAAATGTATTACTCCAGAGAACGTTTAAGTACAACGGATATGGGTGAAATCCCACATCTCAACCCGTTACATAGGTGGAAAAGCTAACATAACAAGCAAACATACTCAAAAATGGTCATGTAAACATTGGTTAGCCCGCGTACATTAGGGAAAAAAATTCTACTCTCCCGGCTAAGCCTGAACAAAAATCTTTCTCTGTTTACCCGTTTTTATAGTAAGTAGTCTGTACCGTAGTTGGCTAACGGAGGCCCTGTGCAAAACCGCTTATATGATAACTAAACACAACAATTAAAAATATATTGTAACGATCTAGTTTTAATTCTTACGAGTTTTTCATCACTCTCGCCCACTTGATGTTAAGTTTAACAAATATTTAGAACAAAATTTCATATATCGTCATTATTTTGATGTTAGAAATGAATTTTGAGGCCACAACTATGTAAAGAGGTATATATTTTGAGGCCCCTACAACTTTGAGGCCTGTGGCGTAGCACACCTAGCACACCCTTGTATACTGCTGTAAGTAGTTGTAACAAAAATAACTTTTATAATCCGGAGGTCATTTTACATGTAAATCCTTAAAACATCAATCTAATTCATAACCAAATCTAAACACTATCTCTTGCTACCCATTTGCTCATTAGACTTTTAGACTGCAATGTCAGACACCCTTTAAAAGGTAAATCTCTAGGATCTAATAAAGAACACTTTTAGAAACTCAAAGTTAATAAAGATTCACAAATAGATAAATAAATAACTAAATTTATACATATAAGCAAAATGCATACCGAAAACCAGCTCGTACACCACCAGTCCAATCTTGCTTGTAACATGTCAATCTTCCAGCAAGATCATTCTTAATACCTTGAAAAGGTACAAATGTTTCTTCCATCTAAGCACTTTTTCCAGTCACTGGAAAAACTTACTTAGGCAGAGCTAAAAATGGAAAGTTCCTTGTAGGAGTGTGCTAACAAGATTTATGGGCTACCCATTATGTTTTATAAAACAAGTTATTCAAAAATATGAAAGAAAATGTGAATCTGAAATATGGTGCAATGTGTGAAATGAAGCTTATTTATAGAAATGTGAAGGGTGCAAAAGTAGATGTAGAAATGGTGGTCAAAATGGGGATGATAGTATCAAAAAGAACATCCACTGTCATTGATCAGATATGACAGATATAGTTTTCTTTTTTATATAGTTTTTTTACTGTGAGTGAAGTTGTGAACATAAAACAATGTAGTTTAAAGAATTGGAACTTTGGAAGTGACAACTACAAAGCTAGCTGGCTTCATTTAAGTAGGAGGAAGATGGCTTTTATTGCACTTGGCTACCTCTAAGTTTAACATGTTTGCTACTTGTGGTGGTGAGTTTTTTTACTGTGAGCAAACTTTGGTACTTCTATCTTTATTTGCTACATGTTCTGCTGGTGCCCCCTTGCCTCTTTGCCTTTCTTCAGGTCCCTTATTTTGTTTATGCTATGGTTGCGTGTTTGCTTGTTTTGCCTGCTTGTTGCTTGTTATTCTCTGACTCTTTGGCTCTCCATTCTTTGCTCTCGCACGTGCACACATGCACTTGCCGGAGGTCTCATTGGAAGCAATCTCTTTACTTCCGGGTCTATCCTGGGGTAGGGGTAGGATCTGTCTACATTCTACCTCCCCATACTCTGCCCCGGCGGGATTGGGTTTGTTGTCGTTGTTGTGTGTTGAAGTTAAAGATCGAGTTACCAAACGTGGATGAAAATGGGGTGTCGTATGCTTAGATTCTGAAACTAAACAGCGTAATAATGTACTAGTATTTTATAGTTACGTTACTTATTTTCATTTATTTCAACAGTTTCTCTATTGTTTTACAAGAGAAAGCTCATCGTAGAAAGAAGTCTTTGTGTTGTGTATAAAATGACATTTGTGTTTGAAATTTATGTGCATTTTTTGCATTATTATTTTTTTCGATAAAAAAAAGATAAAAAGGCATCCCACACAAGTCAATAATGCATAGACCTGAGGAGCTTAAACACAAACTTCAGCAAAAAGAAACAAGTGAAACTCAAAGACACATACGATAAGAACCCATAAAAATTCTCGACTAAGCTGAAACACACCCCGTAAGCTGATCGTAGCCCATACCTATTAGATGCAAAAACACAACATGGAAATAACATGAAAAACAAGCAATAATGAGGCCTGAAATCAGATCAGAAAAGTGTTTGCATTATTTAATTTGGGAGAATTGTGTATATATATAATTAATGGAACTTAAATAATTCATATTTTCTAAAAATACAAGTTTTTAATACATAATGTATAATATTGTTTAAGCATGTTTTAAATAAATATGCAAGTTTTAATAGGTATACATATAATTCTGACAACATGTTGAAGATAGTAAGTTAAACTTGTTGTGAAGGCATTGTAATAGATTTTGTCATTGTTACCATAAATTTGGACTTCTATCATGCATAACTCCATAATAGGGCATGAGTAATGACATTACTCAAATGTAAGTTGTAGACAAGTTGGTAAAAATTATAAAGGTGGTAACTCCATGGGAAAGTAATGTCAAACAAAGTAATCAAAAAGGCCAAAGGGGAATCCTACTCACAAGGTATACTATGTTGTACTCCCTCCGTCTCACTATAAGTGTC